>JAQQAE010011622.1:0-13532 GCA_029823295.1 Pseudamia nigra | reverse complement strand
GGTGTGGGCTGCCAGGTTGGCACACTAGCTGGCAGCTGATCTTTGTGGCGTTTTGCTATATGCATAGGAGTGGTCAGGTGACCTAAAGCTTGCAACCTCATAGGTGCATGAGCTCATGCACTCACTTACGGGGTTGAAAACAGCTATTAGCACTGTAGTAAAGTTTATACCTGTAGCTTATCTAACGACAGGATGGCAGAGCAGAGACGGCCTGTATTTCAGATCCCTTCTACATCTGGTACAAGTAAAAAAAGGAAGAGACTCCTAGCTTAACAAGGTTGTAAGCTGTGTTAACAGGTCACCTGTTTAATCATTTATATCCATCCAACACAAACCAATATAATTGGCTCCTAGACAATTTCCCAACACTGTACACAGCACCTTTAAAACAAAATTAGCTCAAAATGTACAAAAATTTAATTATTTATGTAAAGCAGGTTTTGTAAGAGACCCACAAGTTATTATTTAGATTATATACCATCTAAATGTACAAACTCCTATTAAAAATGAACAAAATACCTGGGAAAATGAACAAAAATGATCAGAATAATCAGAAAAATTCACATCATATGAGCAAATAATCCATTCATGAAAAGAATTAACTGTGTGTTAACAAAAAAAATTACAAGCAACTTCTCCAATTGTTCTTTTAGATGATATACTAGGAGAAAGTAGACACAGTACCCAAGTAAAAGTATTGTTACTTTATAATTCCAATAACTCAAGTAGAAGTACTCATAAAAACAACTGAGTACAAGTAAAAGAGTGTCACTACTTACAGTAAGTAGTGAGTAAATTCATATCATGGAGTTTATTACAACTTAATATATCACCGGTAAACTGATATTTTGGTCATTTTTATTTATTTCCATAATTTCTTTCATTTTTTTGTTGATTGAGTTTATTTTTGTTTATTTTCTTCCATTTTAACTTGATTGTTCTGTTTTTTTTACCAGTGTTGTTGCTTGATGTGTTCATTTTGTACAAATTTTATTCAGTATTTTGTTTTGTTTTTACATATTTGTTAACCATTTGATTATTTTGATCACCTTTGCTCATTCTGTGGCATATTTTTGCTTTTTGTTCAGTTTCTTGATTATGTTCATTTTTTAAAATTTAGTCGATTATTTTGTTCTTTTTTGCTAATTTTTTCTTATTGTGTTTTTTATCTTAATTTTTTTAACCAATGTCATTCGTTGATTTGTTCATTCTTACAAATTTTGTTGCTTATTTTTGCTTTTCTTCATTTTTTAACCTTTCATTATTTTGATAATTTTGCTCATGGTGCTGCTTATTTTGTTGGGCTTTTGTTTATTTACTTGATAATTTTCATCTTTTTTTACTCTTCTTATGCTTATTTTGTTCATTTTCTGACTAAATTTTTTTTGTTTTATTTTTTGTTCCGTTTTAAATCAGTGCCATTGCTTGAGTTGTTCATTTTAACTAATTTGATTGTTTATTTTGTTTTATATTTTTAATGACCATTTTATTATTTTGCTCATTTTTGCTCAGTGTTTCTTTCTTTTAACTTTTTGTTCAATTTCTTTGTTATATTATTCATTTTTGTTAATGTACGATTATTTTTTGCCATTTTTTGCTTATTTTGTTGATTTGTTTGTATGTAAACTTCTTTGTTCGGTTTTGTTAATTTTCTTGATTTTTTCATACATTTTTTTGTTGATTTTGCTACATTTTGTGACTAGTTTTGTAAATCTTTGCTCATTTTGTTGCTCAGTTTATTTATTTTGATAATTTGCATGACTATTTTGCATTTTTTTTATTTAACTGAACATTTTATTCTTTGTTTTAATTTCCACCTTTTTTACTCCTACTCAGTGAGATGAAGCAAAATGTAGATGAGTATAAGTACATTTCTTTTTACCACAAATGTACTGAAAACAAATGTACACAAACTGCTCTGTGAAGGACCTTCGATGGGTAAAAGGACTAAATGTACTTGAATACTACCCACCTCTGCATAGTAGTTTCTAATTTTCTAAATCAACTACTGGTAAAAAAAAAAAAAAAAAAAAAGGAATTCAAACTGTTTGATTGGGGGCAAATGTACGTGTTACTATCATTAAGGATGACAAATCCCCCCGCCACCCCTAAAAATCTCCACCATTGTTTGTTTGGCTCTTAATTTTTCACATGCTCCTTCATCCTTGGGCATGAACTCCATTTGTGTGGCAGTGACATTTTTCATGCGCTGTTTTCCATTGTCCCAGCGCTGCGGTCGTGGCTGCCGCTCCGCCTCGTCCCTTCCATCAGCTTTGACAATCCCGGCCTTTGTTTCAGCCATGAGAAGCAGCATTCTTCCACAGAGATGACCTCCTCTGTCTCCTCTGTTTATGCAGAGCCTGGCACAGAGGACACAACCCTACCCGAGCCTGGACGCCGACGGGGAAATCAGACCGGTGTCACCCCGGCTCTGCTGCTCCAAGGTGCAACCTGAAATGCCGGACTTCTCCTAGAGCAGACCTTGATGGATGTAGCTGCTCAGCTGACACGACAAGGCCTCCACAAGTTGAAGAGCTGGGGAATTGGTGGTATCTGTGAGTACTGTAGAGTGAATACTGAGTTAACAACATGTGACATCTTCTTGGGACCAAAACTTAAAGGAGGCATATTGTATCCCTCTTGACCTGTTAATTGTAGTCACTGTGTAAATTTCAGCTCAAAATACCACAGATATGATCAGACAGGCTGTTGCAGTGTCTTTTGCTTTATATGCAAATGAGCTGCTGTTGACCATACACTTTCCCAGTCTGTGCCATAGATTCACTCATGAGCACTTGTGGGCACATAATCCCAGGATGTCAGGATGGTTTATGTGGGTCTGAGTTTTGGACCACTGACTAAGGATGATGACTGCGTAGTTATGACATCATATATACCCAGAAATCCAAATGGCTTGTTTCAGGTCCAGTTCTCTAAAAAAAAAAAAAAAGGGTGGGATGTCTTTTACTTCTATAAGTGAGACTAGTGAAACACCATTTTAAGAGTATTTTTCCTGTAACTGCATTCACATACGGCATAGCATAGCAAGATGTACTGTATAATTTATTTTCTTAATTTTGATTTAATAAGCAGTAAACAAACAAAATGTACAAAAACAAACAAATTAATAGAATGAACAAAATATCCACAAATTGAATGCAATGACGGTGAAGTGCAAATTACTGAGGGTGCACTGACACTAAGGCCAGTTGTCCCATGTTGCATCAAAGTCCAGTTGCCCCCTTCTCACTCCCCTGCTGGTCTGCACTCACACTGCTCCGAGGCCAAGCAGACTGAGGTTTCCCTCCATCTGTGCATATAAGATCATGTTGTAATACAACATATGCATCCTTGCTGACTTTGTGGCTTATTTGGTCAGATACAGCCTTCTATTGGATTTCCCAAGGTGAGATTTTCAGTTTAATTGTGGAGGCAGCTGAGGATGAGGCTCGTATATCATGTCTATGTTGCATCCATATGTTTGTGCTCATGCAAGAGTAACTGTTCCACTGTGCCAGAGCCAGAGAAACATGCCATGCTTCACCACAGAATGGAGCATGCACACTAGTCAATTGATCTGAAGTTATAAATCGCCACCAGCTGCTAGGGCACCATCTGTTTAGCGCCAAAAAGCCTGGGGTTCTAAAATGCTACTTTGAACTTTCTCTAAAAATAGTAAGCAAATCAATTTTTGCTTACAAGCAATTTATGCTTAGTTTGTTTTCTGTTTAACACCAGAACACCACCACTGCACTGACAGTTCTGATGCCAAGCACACCTCACACCGTTACATTTGGTTTGTTTCACTGATTTAATAAAATAATTGCATTATTGACACGTTATGTAATTTTCCAAAGCTGCGGGGCTGGGTTATGACAGCATGAAATATAATGGTCTCAGACATTTTATTTGGATTCAATAAAAAGTGATCTAGTCCATCTTTTAATGTTTTGTTTGGTTAATAAAATATAATGTCAAATAGTCTGACAAATCTCTGTAGAGTTGAGCTTTGATTGACAGATCTATGACAGTTTCTCTTGCCTGTGGAGAAAGATAGTTTCTGTGGAGGAGCACCTGAAGTCCCAAACAGTGATTTATTTTTTTTGTCTCATTCCGACAAGTTATTAAACAAGACAGGGGATCTTCAGGGATATTGTCTGGTGCAAAAGAGATATTTCAGGTGACACTTCATTCTAAGGTACAGGTAAGGTGCAGCTGCACACAGCCACCATACAATGGAAAGAACTCAATTAATTACATTTTTTTTTATCTTTGAATATAATGAAATTCTTGAGACTCTTGCACATAGACAGCATTTACCCTCAAAGTCCTAAATAGCCTCCCACAGCACAGTTGGAAAGCTTTCAAATTCTCTGTTATTTGCAAAATTACGAGCAAATTATTCTTTTTTAACAATGCAACTGAAAAATTGGCACTTTAACTATTTAACTATGTTAACTGCTATGAATATGTTTGAAAAGCAAAATAAAGTCCAACACCCCTAAAACATATTCTGCCTCGGTCCTTAAGGGTCGAAATGCAGATGCACATCCCTTTCCCATCAAGATAATATGTCATTCACACCAGATATCTCATTCACTCAAGATAAATTGTGTAATCAAGAAAACAATATACTGTATTACTATCTGGAACTTCAAGGGTTCTGTAACTTTCTATTTATTCAGAAAAACACACTGGGCCTCGTGCAAGAAACCATATATGAACACATGTTCTCTTATTTCTGCAAGTATCCTACATATTCTCTTGTTTTTTAGTACCCATATATTTGTGGGATTCACAGATGTTTTCTTATTTTTGCTGTTACCCAGATAAGATAAAATTTTATGAGTGGCCAAGTGCACACTTACCAAAACTAGAGGAAAACATCACAGCCCAGGAAGTATTTGTTCAATGCACAGAAACATATTTTGAAATTTCAGGAACACAGAAACACACTACAATCTAATTCCGATTATTTTATGTTTTAGGGTGAATTCTGACTCATTATTAAATTTGTGGGTGAAAAGTATATTATTTGTCAATTAAACCCAGTTAAGCCTAAGCTATGAACCTCATTTTATGAGTCTGGGGTTTCTCCGCATATCAGCACAGAGTGGTTTGAAAGGGAATCTTCAGAAATTGTAACTTTGGAATGTAAATTGTCTTAAATGTCGCCATCATACATAAGTGTGTGCACTCTCTCCATTCAAATAGACCTTGAGCACGGAATATACTCAAGAAACCCTGCTATCACTTGCATCGTCTTGTTGATGCAAATTCTTTTACGATGCCATGACCTCTCTAAAAACTTGCCACAACTCAGTATCGCATTTGCACTATTTTGTTACGCTAGCACATAATCCCAGAAATATAATTTGTCTTTATACCACTGTGGCCCAAGCATGTCACAAGGTCAGCAATGCAACAGCAACGAAGACACTGGGGAACATAGGTACCGGGGAACATAGGGGTGGACCCCTGTCCAAATATGGTCACTTCCTGCAGTTGGTCCCAAAACGACATCCAGGAAGTCAAAACCCAACTGGCCTCCAAACTGTAGTTCAGAAGCCAATATAGGAAGTCAGTTTCCCTGTCACTAATATACAATCTGTAGTGTCAGCAGTGAACTACCCAATGTTACTTTAAATCTAAATAGTGAGTTAAGGAGGAGTTTTAAATTGTTACTTTACCCCATTCTGAGTCTAACTTCACCTTTTAAGAGTTTGAAAAGTCAGAGTTTTGTACTGGTTTTACCATCTAAGAAAGGCCATCTTAAAAATAAATACCTGTTGTCTTGCTATATTTACATAGAATATTTTAACCAATTTTCAGGTCAGTATACACACTCAGGTCAGTAAAATACACCAGAGGAAAGCGACACAAAAACACATACAAAGAAGTGGAACATGAACTTGTGTGAAAGTCAAGAGGTTTATTGTGCCTTCATGACCACCCCAGCCACCTCCCTCTAAGCATTTCTCCAACATCATTTGGCTGCTATCCACCATGTCTGATATCAAAGGACACTGTCTTTTTTTTATTCATTCCCCATGATTCCTTGTGATGTGCCTTTGCTCTAACAAGGGTGTGCACTGCATACAGATTGAATTCACATACTAATGAAAAGGTGTTGTGTTTTGTGTTGTAGAGCATGCTTTGATCCATCCATCAGTCTTTTGTTTCCGTACAGTTTTTTTTTAAAAATCCTGGCTTGTTCCTTCTTCATTAAAGGCGTGTTCATCAGCCGCCGTTCAGTCTGTGTCTGCCTCATCGCCTCCAGCAGCCCATGCCATTAGGCTGCTATTAGCACACACAACATTAGTATGGATTTCCCTGTGGAGACTGGATTTAAAAGATACTGTCTGAGAGGTCTGATATCAGAAGAGACCTATTTATAGTGTTCATGAGCTGTACCGTACATTTTAAACACATGCTGAGGACATGTTGACCATTTAAAGTGGTGCAGAGTGAAAATGCCACTATCCTACACTCTTCTAATTTGTGCTTTTTTAACCAACAGTTTGTGAACTTGTCTGATAAGATTTGCAATGGTAAAAAAAAAACCTCCTTACATAAATGATATTTTTGTTAAATTTTTTCAATTATTTTGTTTATTTTTGCACATTTTATTTATTATTGTTACTTTTTCTTAATTTTTGGATACTTTTTTAACTTATTTTCTTAATTTTGTTGTTTTTTTATTTTTGCTAATTTTGTTGCTTATTTCAATCATATTTACTCACTTTGTGAACACCCACCTCTCAGAACACTGTACGGGGAGTGAATTTTTGTATAACTCACTTGTTCGGATGATCCAGACCTCTATTTTCTTGTATAATTAAGAGCAGCGGCGCTTTGATTGACAGGTGTGTCTGAGTTAGGATTCACTGTTTCATTCAACCCACCTGAGCTTCACACATACTTCACATCTAAATCCCTTTTTTGGATCAGAGTGAGCAGATAGAACCAACATGGCAGCTCTTCAGAAACTTATGATAAATTGTTGTGCACTGATATAGCACCTCTCCACCCTCCAGCACTCAAAGTGGTTTACACGGCTTTCCATTCACCCATTTCCGCAAACAAGCACACACACATTCACACAACAGGGAACTTGGAGAACAGTGTCTTGCTCAAGGACACTTCAGCCTGTAGACATGAGGAGCCAGGGATCGAACCACAGCCATGTAATATTACTTAGTCACGCTGCCAGACAAGTACTATTAGTATATTCAGTGGTTTGTAGATGTGTTTTTATTCATTTACAGGTCAATAGGATGGCAACAGTGGTAAAATATTGAGAGTTTAACTTAAGGGAGATGTTCTGGAGGTGAGTTAGTAATCCAAAGAAACTCAATTGCACTGGCATTGTCTATTTTTATGTTAATGCATTTTTGCCTGTACAAGAAACCTGGCTTCAAGTACAATCATTGGCTGCAGATGTAAACTAACAGTACAGTAGTTTAATATAACATTTCGACAACACTAGAGTGACACAAATGCTGTATATATGAGTAATAGAACCAGTAATTTATGAGAGAGTAATGAGAGTAATGAATAACAGAATAAGGACGGTAATGAAAAGAGAGTTAATCAAAATCTGTTCCTCTGCAAAGAGGCTATGATACAGACTTTACTGTATGTGTAAACCTATGGGTGACATTATGGAGGGTTTGTCCATCTTCTCTACATACTGTCTATAATCTGTGTTAATGTGTTCTGCGTACCTGGCATCTCAACACAATAGTTCAAAAGTGCCCAAAGCAGTTTACTTGAATTAACTTCTGGGATGCTTGTAAACACTAGGAAAATATCGCTCAAAGTTCTGCGATTTGGTGATTCCTGTATATGCTGTATTTTAGTGGTTAGCATGATTTAGGAAATCAATCATCCATCCATCTAGAAACAGTAGACAGTCTGTTAGGGACTGTGGTTTATCAAAGTATGAGGCAAAGAACTACTCGCTTGTCTATATAAGTAATGTACAGTGTACAGTTTAGGACTTACTCAGGTCTTGGAGTAAGCTGTCAGACCTCAAGCAAAAAAGCATCAGTCTTATCCATAAATCTCGTCGGAGTGTCATACCTCAGACAAAACTCTGCTCTTAACTGTAATCCAACAAAAGAATATACTGAATCTTAACAGCAGCATAAGCAAAAAAAGGAACTAGTGTTAGCTAAAACTTATTGTTGTAGAGTTCATGCAGTGCCAGTGTTGTTGTGATGGCATATTGATGATGTTCCATGCTGTGTGGTCACGTTTCACCGCTCCCACTGTTAGAAGTGAGGCTGTTTCATCTGAGGCCGTTTTGTCTCATGACGTTTGGTCTAAGTGTATGACATTCGACAGAGATTTTTCTGAGAAATGATGCTTTTTTTTTTGTCTAAGGTGTGACACCTTACTCCAAAACCTGAGGGTGCCCTGAAATGTACGCTGTAGTAATGCATTTTTTAAATAGAATATTTGTGTTGGTTAATGGGATTTTGTTATTGTCTTGTAAGAAACCAGTCAATGGTTTTCATGCGAACAAAATAAGTGTGTGAATTTTCAGTCAGAAAACTCAGGTGGAGTTTTAACACAAGCTTACAACATGTCAACACACATTTTCAGCAGATTGACACATGAGAAATACTGCACGCAAATTCAGAACTGCGGTGCTCACAGCTCCCCAACACAGCTCATGTAACAGCAGACACTGCTGGTGCTAACGCAGCATTGTACACAAATAGATCCTAGCTCTCAGTGCAGTCAGAGCAAAATATTTCTCTAAAAGTAAAGTATAGATCACTTTTATGTAGGTCATTATTCTGCCTCATGGGCAAAAGATTGTTGGATGGTGTGATGAGCACGTAAATTGGCTTTATTGTTCAGTGCTTTCATACAGTTAATGGCTGAGTTCACACAGCTGATGAAAACAATGCAGCATTGTCCAGATGGATCAAAAGGCATTTCTTTGTGAACAAAAGGTTAAGAATGTCTATTTGAGTTGTTTTTCTCCTTCGGGTGAAAATACAAGGTGTTGACACAGAGTATGGTTATGACCATGATATAAATGTTTGCTAAAGTTCAACATCAGAAGCATCACTGTGCGTATATTAAGTCAACGACTTTTCAGTGGTTAGTATTATTAGGTATGTATGCAGGAAATGTCAGACACTTGGCATTTTAAATGTTCCATCAGCCCAGAACCCATAGTCTATTAATGGTAGTTTCTATATTGTCAAGTTTTAGGCTTCGTTAACACGTTACAGGGTGGGAAGGGAGATTAACTTCAAAAAATTTGAAATGGCTCATTGAAATACTTCAAACCATAGTGTTTTTATAGCTGGAAAACCAGTCATAAGTCTGGACACACCTTTTTCTTTCAGTGTTTTTTCTTTATTTTTATTAGTTTCAAAATTGTACATTAGTACTGAAGACATCCAAACTGTGGAAAAACACATATGGAATTATGTAGTGAACAAATAAGTGTTCAACAACCCAGAACATGTTTGATTTTTTAGATTGTCCAATGTAGCCACATTTAGCTGTGATGATCTTTATACATTCATGTCATTCTCTCATCAGACCCACCTGGAACGGTTTACAATTGACATAGTTAATTTTGCCATTTCTTGTCTTCTTATTTTGCTTTAGACCATCAGCTGTTTTGTGCAGCGGAGTTATTCCTGCAGGTGGAGTTATTCCTATTAGTGCTACTACTGTACAAATTCATGTTATGACAAGAAGCACTAATTAAAGTGAAAAGTCCATGCTTCAACAAAATCCAAAAAAATCTCAAGAACACTGAGTGAGTCCCCAAGTGCAGAAGTCAAAACCATCAAACACTATGATAAAACTGGCTTTCATGTGGATTGTCCCTAGTTTCTGATGCTTGAAATTCTTGTCCTGTGCATAAAAGACAGTCCTTGGCCTTTCTCACCTGGTGGTTTTGGTGACTGTAATTGGAGTCACATTTGTACGTTCTTGAGATTTTTCGGATTGACTGACCTTTAGTAAAGTAATGATGGACTGCCTTTTGTCTTTACTTTGTGTTTCTTGCCATAATAAAGATTTGGACAGTAGCTGTAGTATCACTAATAGGGCTATTAACTCTGTTCCTAATCCTTCTCTCCATAAGACAACTGATGCTCTAAAGCACATTACAAAGACAAAAAAATGGCACAAGTGAACTCATATGTGAAGTGGAAACTATAGCAAGTGACTACTTCAGATCTGATGAGAATAAGGGTGCACACACACTGCCAATCCACACTGAGCCACATTTAGACATATATCTGACATATAAACATCTTTTGCTTTTGCCTTAAAATGAAAATTGCCATTAGAAATCGATATGTGACCAAAAATGGCTCAAGGATGGACCATTTGGCTTCAGCACAGCTCAGGCCACATTGCCCTGGTGTGAATAGTCCCTAAAATGAGTGTGCTAAGATGCTAAATGCTACTTTATTATTAAACATGTTTTCGATTGTTAAACTTTTTTTTTGTTCACTGCATAAGTCCATATGTGTTCTGTAACAGTTTGGATGTTGTCAGTAGCAGCTTGCAATGTTGAAAATAATAAAAGAAGAAAAATCAACAAAGGAGATGGTGTGTCCAAACTTTTGACCGTAAATGTACATCTTTATATTTATCTATTTTTGCCAAGCTAGCAGATGTACTACATGCTTGATTTAGCATTTTGCACTGTATCATCTTAAATTTTACACACTGCGATGCACTAGGGCTCATATCCAAAATGCATTCCTTCGTACAGTTGACAAAGATGCAGCTCGTTCAAACTCCAGCTGCCCTGGAAAATAACTTGTAAATATCTGAAACCATGCCTAAGCAGCTGGTTATTAATATTTAATCATGACTGCAGATGACAAAAACAAAGATTCTGGAAAACTATGAAATATCTATGTATGTTGGGTAGAATTGCGGTGGCATCCAGATACCTTTTTTTTTGTCCATTTTTTAAACTGATTCATGTTTATGTGCCACCCCACAAACAGACCAAAAACAGTAGGACAGAAAGACTGCATCCATGCAGGAGCTTGTTGAGGATCCGTCCCAGAGTACAAATCTGAAATGCAGATGTATGACGTGCAAACTCATTGTGCACCTTTAGGGCTGGAAGCTGGAGTTTGATTGACAGGGATAATTGTGTTGCAGTGCATGTGTCAGGAAGATGGTCCGGTTGTCGGTTTTATTCTCATCATTAATTATCTGTCTATTCTTATTTCTTTGTTTGTTTGTAAGCTCCCACTCTATCACTTCATGCATAATACATATACAGACCAACTAGTGGTTATTAACTAGTGCCTTGGGCCCAGAAGTGTGTCACACAGCTGTCCTGACTAGGGTATAGAAGAGTGTGCTGCAAAAAAGTCTATATACTGTACATTTTGTAGTTGTTTCACCTAATGACTTTTATTGACCTGCGGTAGCTGTTCACCAGGGAATAAAAAATCTGACATTTGTCTCCAAGAGTATAGTATCACTAAAATGTGCATTTTCTAACCTACTGACCAGGGACAGTTGTACCATACACACATACACATAACTAATCATTAAAATGCTCCACATCAAGGCTGTGTATTGGTAGGAATCTGGTGACACAATATGAATCACAACAACAGGGTCAGGCTACAATATACTGAGATACTGTAAGCAAGACAGTATGCTGTAATTTTCTCTAAGAATTTAGTCAGTTTAAGTGGAATACAATCATTATGTTTTTGTTACTATATGACAATGTATTTAAACAAAATTCTGAATCAACCATGCAAATTGAAAGTTTTGTTTCATGTTATTTTTAGGGCTATCAAATGATTAAAATTTCAATCTGATTAATCACAGGGCCACTGTTGATTAATTTCAGTTAATCACAACTAATACCCATTCATTTTTTTTCATTTTGTGGGAGCAAAAACAGTCATGCAGAAGGTCATGTATACACTTCACATGTATTTATTTAAACTAAATAGTGGTTGCAGGAGTAGCAAGATATTTAAATAGTGTTACTCACTGAAGTCCAGTGTCTCTGGTCAGGGTGATCGTCTTTCTTTTATTTTATTTTCAGTTTCATAGAGGCCGTGCATTTTCGTCATTATGGTGCTTTGTACAAAGCATCTTGAGATGCAATTTGTAAAACCTCCGTAAAGCCCGTCGCTATATGTCGCTATAGCAGCAGCTCACTCGTGAAGTCGGACTGATTTGGACCTTTGTATCTTCTATTTATTCAATATGTTCAAAGTTGTGCATGAGATACGCTTGACTGCAGCTGTAGGTAAGTGTTTACACTAACAACACCATAATATGACGTCATTTGACGTTGCTTGGTGAAGTTTTACTGCATCAGTAAGCCTGTGGCTAATATTAGCTTCTCATGAGTCCCCTGGCATGAACGCTTCATCAGCTCCGCTGCCGTTTGTCCAAGTATGGTTACGTACATCCTGCTTTTGGCTCCAACATGCCGTCCAGGAAGTGACAATCCGATTGGCCTCAAAACGGCCCTTCAGAAACTAATGGATGACGTCACAGTAACTTTGTCCAGTAATATTTACAGTCTTTGACTACCAGTAAGAAGTTTGTACACACCTTCTGTGTCAGTGGTTTGTCTGTATTCTCCTTTATGTTTAGCATTGTAAATTAATACTGAAGACAAACGTAGCAAACAAAGTGTTGAATAACCCAAGACATGTTTTATATTTTCGATTCCAAAGTATCCATGTTTAGCTTTGTTGTCTGTTTTACATACTCATGGCATTCTCTTGTTACATTCACCTGGAGCAGTTGTTAGCGCAGTACAGCTCATGTACTGCCCCACAATTTCCAGTGGCACTACATAGTTTTTAACTGCGCATTGTGGTTGTGTTAATGGTGTTAAAATTTTTAATCTAATTAATCATTCAAATTAATTAATCTGGATTAATTTGTTCATTTTGACAGCCCTAGTTATTTTTAAGGATTTTTTTAAACTGGTTTATTTTTATTCATTTTTCTGTTGCATCTAATTTGGTTCATTGACTTTTTTTAAAAATTTCCCTTCTGATTTTGTTCATTTTTCTTCTGATTGTTTTCACTTTTATTCACTTCCCCCACTTTGTTGTACCTTTTGCTTCTTATGTCGCTCTTTTTTTCAGATTTTGTTCATTTTAGGTCAGAACTCTCACAACTTAAATTTTTCATTGCTTTTTTCTTAATTTTGTAATTACTGTACTATAAATTTAATGTCAGCTTGTTCCTCTTAGTTTACATTTGTAGGACAGTGTAGTGGACAACATGCGTGAAAGGGTTAGTTTTGGGAAAACTCACCAATACACCAGTATAAAAACAAAATCTGAATGAATGCATTATTTTATGGAATCATAACAATGGATAATAAAACTGCTCAAAGGTAAAATAAAATTAATTCTGCAAACACATACAGACAATATACTGTATATTTCACTTAGTCCCTGCAGAAAGTGGTGATCCTCCTCATCCTCTCACTCTCTAAGACCTTGTTGAATGTTCTTGTCAGAAAGTCTACTGCCACCTCT
>JAQQAE010011621.1:0-13532 GCA_029823295.1 Pseudamia nigra | reverse complement strand
GAAAGCAGTGTAAAGCGCTTTGAGTGCCGTAGGGTAGAAAGGCGCTATATAAGTGCAAGACCATTTACCATTTACTTAGCAAGCTGTGAAGTATATTTCAAGAAGCTAGTAAACTTCTCTATGTCAGAGTCTTTTGATATGGCTTCTCCGTGCCAAAAAAAAGCGCAGTGTTTTCAACCTGAATACGATTTCTATGCTGGAACAACAGCAGTATTTGTGCTTTTTGCACAAACAAATGATGATAATAATAAATTGCCACAAAAAGAAGTAAAGTAATACCATTCATTATTCCAAAATAAAGCATAAATCCGATATTTTTGTCTGCTGGATTTTTCCCTGTACACACTGATTTCTATGTTTTTATGATGTCACAAATACAAAGTCACTTCCCTAAATCTGTCTTCCAGGATCACTTGAACCATCAGAACCATAAGGAGCATAGTGAGACTCAGCCTCATAGTGTCAATAATATCAACAGAAACTTACATGAACAATACCTTCCTCCAAACAGGTACAACATGCCTTAGCCAGCTCTTCATATGCAAAATTTAATGTAAGAAGGTGACATGTTTTTTTTTTTCTTCCTGAGTATGACTTTATTGTTAGGAACACAGAAATAAATACACATATACATAATTTACTTTTAATGATGAGTATATAAAAATCAAGTAAAACACACACACGCGCACAGTTGTAAATAGTGCACATGCAGTCACTGTTAAACACACAGAGACACCTGGAGGCAGGAAGTTTCTGTGAATTAGCTGACGTGTGTCTGCCAGACAGGATCCAGAACCAGATCTGTCATCCTAATTGACAGAGTTACACTGGCTGGTGTGTATGTGTGTGTATTGTATGTATGAGCTTTGGTGAAGATCTCAACACTAATATGGATTTTTTTCCTAAGTGGGTATTTTTTTTCACTGATTCTGCACTTTAGAAGGTGCTTGGTAAAAATCTATCCTGACTGTCCTAAAATGCTGTTTTCTGGTGGATGAGTGGTCTGACAATGCATGCAAATGTCGAAAACAAGGTAATGGACATGAAGATAAAACATTACATAGTTTAAAAAAATCAAAACCATACAGTCCACGTGACCTTCCCTTTAGTGGTGAAGCTGTACAATGCCCATTAGGTGGTTCTAGGCAGTAGAACATAGACGCTACGTACTACAGGAATGAGTTTTGATCATTGTTGAATTCATAACTTTGTTGATTTTCTGTTAATTTTCTTGATTGTTTGGTCATTTTTCTTTATCTCTTTGAGTTTTTGTGCATTCCTTTGATTTCCTTGGGTATTTTTTAGATTATTTTGAAAGTGTATGTTTATTTTGTTGATTTAGGTCTCATTTTGGACATTTTGATTGAATGTTGTGAAAGAAAAACTCAATATGAACCAAATAGGTTTCATTTTTACTCCTATATGCCATATTATCTTTTATACTCAAGTTAAATCCATACAAATATTATGGCCATTTCACTGTCAGTAAAAATTTAGGTACTATGTAAGTTTATAAATATTTTTTTTGATCCCAGTTATGTCAATTTTGTTGCTTACTGTTCTATTTGCTTGCTTTCATGATCACATGAAATATATGTCCTTGTTTCTGGTTATTTAAGGAATTCTGGTTGATCTTTCAACAAGGCTAAAATGTGCACATTCTTGAATACACAGTGCGGAATAGCAGAAAATCCTGACAGTACAAAGAAATACACAAAAAGCAGAGATGGAGAATTGAGACAAAAGCAAATTAGTGCAAGGGAGAAAACATGAAGGATGAATAATTGATCTGAAGACAATCCTCAGCAGAGTGACACAAAACTGCAATAGATACTGTACGTATCACCATTGATGGTTGCTCATGGGCTGACACAGACAAGTTAAGGCAAATTCTCAAGTGTCCTGTTACACAGTGAGTGTGATGGACAAGACAAATGTAAACGTAAGCAATGGAGATCAGCAGAGGGCAGAGGTCAGCCAGATTTTATGTCACATTAATTAAGCTTTGACTGAATTGCTCCCTTGCACTCTGACTCTTTTCTGCCATTTCATTCATAAGAAATGCTATTTAGAGAGCTGCATCCACTCAGTCAAATTAGCACCAACTGCAGCACACAAAAACACACACGTACACAAGTGCCGGAGGAAATCCAGTTAAATGCCACAGCAAACAAATAGGCTGTTAATCCTTTAGGGAGAGAAAAGAGGAAAACGCACCTCGGACTGCATTGACAGGTTAGCTAGAGGTCAGCTCTCTACAGGATGAGATAAAAGGCCTTGGGAAAAAAAGTGGAAATGAAAAGAATGCTGTACTGAAAATATGCAAATTACAAAGAGAAAAACAGTGCAGGGCCAGAATCAACATGATTATTAACAGGTCAGTTTTATCAATGAAGCTAATCTGGCCCCAGAACTAATCACAGGCTAATATCAGGGAAGTCACGCTACTGTAGTCTGCACGCACAAACACAAGGCAAATGATAGCATGTGAATGCCGCTCTATAAACAGGATGTGGATGTGATGATATAGAGATGAAATATCAAGAGAGCTCAGTAAAACCAATTAGCAATCAGTAATAACAAGAAGAAGGCACGACTCTACTGCTGCAATGATGGCATGTACAAACACAAAGGAAAAGGCCTAACATCATTCACATTGTGCGATTGCTGATCAGCGATCACACAATTGTTGTTTACAGTCGATTTCATTCTTTCCATTTTCCTTCAGTGTATTTTTGGTACTTAATCAACTTATCATACTTTGTACCAGAGCTTGGCTATACAACAATTTTTTTTACATTGTTTTATGATGTCACATGACTTGTCAGATGTAAAATCATTACTCTATTCAAGTTTAAAGGCAGATTTTTGGTCCTGACTGAAAGTGGTACAAACTAGACCAGCTGTTATTTAAAGTGTCCATGACATGATTTTCCTTTTTTCTGACTAATCTACCATGTTTCAACAGTGAAGTCTCATATTAAACATACCACAATGCAAATTAAACTCTAACATTGTCCTAGAAATCCTTTGGAGAACTAACAGTTGCAAGACTTTTCCAAGTAGGCCCAGTATGACATTACTGTGTGCCAGACTTCCTTTGATGGCCATTCTCACTGTAGCAGTGGCTGAGGGCAAGGCTAGCATTAGCCTTCAGAGGAATGTAAGCGTTTCAACAGCAAATTCAGCAGAGCAGAGGGGAGCGGTATCTGTCAACAGCTTGGCTCTGTGAGTACCAGTCATCGTCATAGATGTACTATCCACCTCCTTTCCTCTTACCAGATTCAAAGTTATGATTGATCCAGTGCATGGTGTACCGTGCTAGCTGCACAGCTGTGTTGGGGATTCCCCAGTGCAGCCCAGTTTCATTCATGATCAGCAGTTACGTACAGAGATGTCTGTTGACATCGGCAGCTCTATTTTGCCAGGCATGGGTGCAATGGATCGAACGCCTTAGTTCAGCAACTCAAGCAGGGCTGCTCTACTAGAGCCACACAGCATGGTAATTCTGCTTATAATATGAATAGCCACACTACTCCCCTCCCGTTGGAAACTCCAAGTAAGGCAAATCTAGTCATTTTTGGAAGAGAGCTCCCCACTTGTCATCTCGTGTTTTCATTATGAAATAATTACACAATATTTTGAGTTGTGATGGGAGCAAAGCTAATCTAGAGGGATCCGAGATTAAAATTAAATTGCTGCAAATAAGTATGACATGGGCATTTAAATAAATGTTTTAATTATAATTTTTCCATCCATAGGCTGCTGGTTCCGCTGGAGGTTTTTCTCTTCCACTAAAGGAAATTTTTCCTTCCCCCTGTCAACCTTGCCTTGCTCTCAGTGGTTCAGTTGGGTTTACTCTCTGTACAGTCTTGAGGTCTTGGCCTCAAATTGTGAAGCGCCTAGAGATAATTGTTGATTATGAGTGGTGCTATACAAATAAAATTGAATTGAAGTGAAATCCATTTTCTAACCCTTAATCCTCACAAGGGTCAGGGAGGGTGCTGGAGCCTAACCTAGCTAACTTTGGCCGAAGGCGGGGTACACCCTGGATGAGTTGCTAGTTCATCACATATATTGAGAGAGACAACCATTCACACTCACATTCATACCTATGGGCAATTTATAGTGACCAATTAACCTAAACCGCTAGTGCATGTTTTTGGTTATGAGAGGGAGCCAGACATGCAAACTCCACACAGAGCGGCCCTGCTGGCTGCCGCTGGGATTCAACCCGGGACCTTTTTGCTGTGACACATGAGTGCTACAGACTGCACCACCGTGTTGCCCTGTTATTATAATTCATTATTAAATTAATCATTTGTTGTATATTATTTGAGTTTATAAGTAAAGTATGGACGGAAATAATGCAAAAATACACAAAACCTTTTACCTTTAAAATTAAACAAAATTCAAAATAAAAACTTTGGTAAGTTATAAGAGGGATGAGCAATGAACCATACAAGGTTTCAAAATAAAACCATATATCATTGGTAACATTATTCCAATTTTAAAGATTATATGTAGGTTAATATATTAGTAATTCAGCAGCATTTTCAGAGTTCTGTGATTCCAAGACATTTACTTTGTGTTTTTAATCAAGTATCTTGATTAAAAACAAACATATTTGTATTTTACATCCACTTGTAATTAGCACTGTTACAACTCTGCCAATGTTGCAACTACACCCAGTCTCCTATACTTTATTCTTTTTTGACAAATCCATAAAAAAAAGAAGTTACAATTCTGAGGCACTCGTACTTCTGCATAACAGTGTCAGTGTTCACTCAGAATCTAATGCTTCTTTCTGTGGAATTTTCTTGACTTGAAAAGAAAATAGAACAGTCTGTCCTCTCATGTCCTCCTCTGAAATAAAAGTAGAAATAAAAGCATATTTTGCTCAATCCTAAATCAGTAGTGTTCCTTCTATTTGTACAACTTGTGATGTGTGAAGTTAAGCTGGCGTACTGGAGCATGAGCAGAGCTTCTCCTCCACTGCAAACTCTTGGGAGAAATCAAAGAAGAGTTATTAAAGTTATTACTGGTCCTTAAATACATTAAAAATGTTGAGAGGGATTTTCTGCAGTTCATAGGAAGGTTATGGATGCACACATACACACAGGCTCATACGTACACAGCATGTGTGTGCATGTCAGTGCAACCCGAAGAGTACAGCATGTTTAATATCTCTCCAGGTATGAATAACCGAGGTGTCTTTATTCTCAACAGCAGCTGTTACATGAACATTTGGGCCATTACATATCAAAGTGTCTACTATCAAAGTACTTTTGGGTCGAAGACGACCAAAAGGCTTTTGTCAAAGCACCAATCAGAAGCCTCTATACAAATGAACTAGGTCAACCACTCTAACGTGCCGCTAGGCGACAGTTTTCCTTCCTATCAGAACTTCGTCTTTAGTCTGGTTTGTCACTGTGTCTTAAGTCTGGTTTGTTTTACTACATTTATGAAGTGAACTATTTATTAAAATCATTGTACTTAGTTTAATGTGATTATAGTTGATGTATACTTCGTGTACTTTAAATACAGAACCCTTTAATGTTGTTAACAGGCAGCAAAGTGATGCAGCGGAAGTGTACTGGGCCCATAATCAATCAATCAATCAATCAAACTTTATGTATTATTTATTTATAACCCAGAGGTCAATGGATCAAACCTTTCCTCTGCTAGACACTTTCTTTATTTCCACCGTGAGCCCATTCACGGGAATTGTAGACAAATTCTGCTAGTGAATTTTTAACTTCAAGTAATTCGAGAACGATTGAGCTTTGTCGACAAAGAAGTTGGTAATGAGTATGTTACGAAAGCTTCAAAAATTAACTGCTCAATTCCAAAGGAGTTAATGAGTCCATGAGAGACAACATTAAGCATTTACACTTGTTTAATTAATCTCCGTCTCTTTCGCAGTATCAGGCAAGAAGCAGTTTGTAAGCCATTCTCCCATTGATAGTTTAGCAACAAATAACCTACATTTTGCTGCATACAAACACTGCATTTTGATTGGTATTTTGTCAATAGCCTTTTGGGGATCTTGCACCCAAAGTACTTTGGCAGCAACTACAGCCTTAATGTATATGTAGCACTAAAAATTCTGTATAAACTTACAGATTTTATACATTGCATTGTATTTGTTGAATTATGTTTAGCATGAAAAACATTAATGAGAGTAAATCAAATCTGGTGTCAGTAGCTGTGTTCCCATAAAATGCAAAACAAATTTGAAGCAAACTTTTGAAAACTTGTACAGTATGCACTTCCATAATGTGGTTTGGAGAGAATAAATGAGGCTGTGTAATGGGGTCTAAAGGTGATGCTCTAATTGGCATTACACATGCCTCTCATAAAGAAAGCAGAACTAGAGCATTTTGTCACCTAAAATGGAATAACTTTGCATCCTTATCACTATCAGACATGTTTTCACAGTTCAACTACATATTGGACAAGACGAAGTAATGCGCTGATCACTCCCCTCATCAGTCATATGAATATAAATGTACATGCTTAGTATGTCAGAATTTATTCAAAAAGGTATTTCCACTTCCATAACGCACATTTATAGCTCTGCCAAAAAACACTTAGCGCAAATAAAAAATTGTGAGGCACATTAAATTTTTCCATTTATATAAATATTTTCTTCCAGTGCTATTAATGTGTTACTATGGGGTCATTAGCCCCACAGATACGACCAGCCAGTATCTTGTGGCAGGTCTCTACTACCACTACCACATCCAAAACTAGGAAATTGTCAATCTCTGAAGAGATTGTGTGGGATTGCTGAGTTAAAATAATGCTTTGATCCTATGATTATTACTCCACTTCATAGTTAATCTAACTCTTGCATTTTTCCAGGAAGTTGAACTCTCATTGCCATGGTAACCACACATTCATTTCCATTCATTCAGTTCTCCATTCATTTTCTATGGGAAAAAAATAATAAAAAGCTTGATATTTTAAAAATTATAAAGGTTAGAATTATGAAAAGCAGTAGCACACTTGTCCTGAATAAACTGAAACATAGGAAGTTTGAACGGTTTGAATCGGACAAAAAATGTACGAGTAGTTACACGACAAAAAACATACGGAAGTGGAAGAAGAAGAATATTAAAGACTCAAGACAACAATAGTCGGATTGCTGTATGACTCAGCAATCCCACTAATTAATACCATCAGTGCTCCTACTCATCTGTTGTAATGTTGCACAAATAGAGAGATGCCCACTAAACCACCATGGTTACAGTGGTAGGGTAAGGGTTATAGGAGTCAGGGTAAAGGTTAGGCACAAAATGCACAAATGCCCTAACTTTTAAACACCCATGAGAATCCATGATCAGGTGTGGAGGTCCAGGGAAGTGTCGGTACAAATAGTGCAGTGGCAGTACTACTATGTATCTATGCTAATAACCCCTACAAACACATATTCAATTGACTAAAATATTTAGATCAGATGCCCAAACAGAGGGGTAATAACTATAATACTGAACAGTGACTGTTTACAGTCTGCATGACAATGAAGGAGCTAACAAAAACTAGATTTTTTTTTTACTTAGGACATTTGCAGGCATATTTTCAGCTTTATATGAACTCTTCAGTCCCAAACACAGCTGTTTCTCATCAAAAAATGAGTTGGAAACCTGGCAAAAGTGTTGTGTTCTACTTTTACATGAATTCAGATGGTTAACAAGCATTAACTGGTGGGTGTGATTAGCCAGTGAGCCCGGACCTGGTCACTGACCACTGCCTCTTTCAAAAAATCCTCTCTACAATTCTGTGGCCCCATGCATGAACCTGATATACCACAAATGCACTTATATTGGGTTTAATGCATGAATAAACACAGCATCACTGTTTATGTGTCTTCTATGTATTATTATGAAAACCATTGGGAGTTTCACTGTTGACATGTCACTGATTTTCAGCTTATCAAATTTTACAAGTTCCAAGTAACAACCTGATATACCACAAAAACAACCCACGTGATTACTTGCTCTCAATTTATATATCTAAAATCAAACTAGAGATTACATCAAACAAGTTCAAAAGTTATTTTTTCTCATACTCATTGCGTTCACTAATACATGTACAACATGTTTTCTCATTTCATGTTATGAGGGTGTGTTATGAGGATGTTTTTGCCCACTGTGTTCATTAAATACACGTGTTCTCTTGCTTGATTATGTGATGAGAATATAAAAGCTGTTTGTGGATCCATCAGTGTTTTTCTATTCGGTGTTACAAGCAGGGGTCACTCATACACTGAACTTGGTATACCGTACTTGCACACAAATCCATCCATCCATCATCGTCCGTTTATCCTGGTCAGGGTCGCGGGGGCAGCAGCCTGAGCAGAGAAGCCCAGACTTCCCTCTCTCCAGCCACCTACTCCAGCTCCTCTGGGGGGACCCCAAGGCGTTCCCAGGCCAGTGGAGAGACAAAGTCCCCCGAGCAGTCCTATGTCTGCCCCAGGGCCTCCCCCCAATTGGAATGAGTTTCACCACCCCTTCACCACAATAAGGTGGTGATTCAACTAGGGGTGCATAAATCCATTTTCAGAAAGTCTTGGAGATATTGATGTTAAAGATCTGTCCAGGAAATTTGATTTTTTTCATGTGAAAAACATCTACGACAATAGGTTCATGAGAATTGCTTGAAAAGCAATCCCTTTCAAACGTTTTTATTTGTACTCGCATGTATGTCCAGCTCTATGTATGAGAGAATTCCGTGAATGAACCTGATATACCCACAAAAATGTGGTTTATCAGTTAAGTGCATGGAGAACTCATGCGCTAGGCAGTTACATATGATTATTCCCATTATCCCCCTGATAAGTCCTGACATTTTTTGTCACAATATGTAACTGCCTAGTGTGTTAATATTTCCAATTCTTTTGAGGAGAAGGAAACAATAGCATCAAGAATATGAGAGGGCCAACTTTAACCTCAATTTCTTCAGATTCAAATTCATGTGGTATGTCAGGTTCATGCATTGGGGCACAGAATTGAAACCTGGAGAAACTTAGACCCAGTTCAACTGCCATTTACTTGAGTAGGATTCGGACTGGTTCGTCTTCCCTTTCGTCTCCACTTACCCACTTACAATCCTCTGGCACTGAACAGCCCATTATACAAAGCAAATAAGCCATTGCTATAGGCTCCAATAACTTCTCAGAAAGGGAGAGCAAGGTCAGCACAGAGTATGCAGTGAGGGAGAGAGAGCGAGCCCATAAACCCCAGTGACTCTGAAAGCTCTGCCAATGTCGAAGAATGCCTCTTAGATATTAAGTGCTGGATAACTTGAAACTTTTTTGTGTAGCTTTATAAAAATCCCCACGCTAGCTGTTGCCAAAATCATGAATAGAGAAAAACAAAATTAGTTTTTAAGAGGAATGGAGCACAATATCAGTGTTGATTGTTAATGATGATTTGTATCAATAAATATTTTTCTTTTGTTTCTATAATAATAGGAACTCATATTTCATGAAATTAAGTCTAAATAAATTATAATAAAAAATCATAAAGTCAAAGTTATTTTTAGTCTTTTGTGTCTTTTAATCCATTCACATCTTTTTTATCTTTTATGTCAATTGAATATTTTACATGAAAATTTTGAGTTTTCTTTTGCATGTCTTGACATTTTTTTCCTGCCAATTTTATGTATTTTTGCATCCTTAACATTGCTTTTCGTGTGTTTACATCTTTGCACCTTTCATAACATATATTGTGCTTTCCCATCTTCTATATAATTTTTTTTCGTATTTTGGGGATTTTTATGTCTTCTTGTGTCTTTTACGTAACTTTTGTCTTTTAGAAATTTTGTCTTTTTGCATCTTTTATATCTTTTTTGACTCACAGTTTTTTTTAATCTTTTATGAATATTGACAGTTTTTTTGTCTCGTTGCTTCTCTTGAATAAAATAAGGATCCGACATGTACCCTGATAATTCTCACTTTTGACTGACATAAGTAGTTTTATCATGAGAACATTTTGGACTGTAGCCCTGTAGAGTGTGGCGACCCCTGAAGAGAACAGCCGAAAGGAAAAGAAGAGCCCTGCTCTATTTGCAAATGCAACAGCAGCAAATTTTGGACTTAGCGCATAAGCCGCTTTTGCCTCGCAGTGATGTCTTTGTTTCAAACTTCAAGCGTGCAGTAAAACCCAAACAAGAACAAACAATTATTGAATAGCGACCCTAAATAACCTTCTCCCCAATCTACACAAGCAATACGAAGCCATGATCCAACGTGCTCCAAACCACAGAGCATGCGGAATCTGCTGGAGCATTCTTCAACCTAAATGTGCACCACACTGTGAGTACCATAAATTGTTGCTGGTATTAATTCCAAGTTACCAAGCCTCAGCCATTGTCTGGCTCTGCTTCAGATACCCTCAGGCACCACATCTAAGGTCACACACAGCAAAAACGACGGCATGAAAATCAGAACAAACACACGGCGTGCAAACACTGTCCATTTTTCCATGACAACAAAGAAAATGTTTACACTCCCGAAAAAGGCAGCTCCTTCTTATTGGCCTGGCTCCCGTTTCTATGGCGATGAAGTCTGCATCTCTCTGTTTGGGCATCATGAGCTGCACGTTGTGTTGATGTTATGTACAGTACAGGAATGTGTACCCATATGGCTGTGATTACACAAACACACACATGCCAAGATGCAGCAGGAATATCATGTATCTCAAAATTGTGAAGCCGACCAACATCTTCTCTTTTGAGCAGCAGCGCCTCCTCTCATTGGCTGTTTTTGTCCTTTATTTAAATGATTAGTGGAGCTTTTTCCATGACTGAGGAGGGATTTAATAATAGTTAAGACTAGCTTTGATTACTTAAGTCAGTGTTTCCCAAACTGCTTTGGCTGAAGACCCCAGAAGGAAATTTGCATCTCCTTCGGGCCCAAACTAAAAAATCCACTCAAAATAGCATTTTATGTGTTTTATGTGTATATTGAAAGATAAAAGGTAACTAGTAAAAGGTAACAAACAGTAAACCAAAAATAAACAGTAAAGACAATGAACAAACACAGTCAAAAAATGTTATAGTAATGAAAAGGAACAAAGTAATACATAAAATGAAAAACAATCAAGACAGTGAACAATAAATCCAGAAAATGAGCATAAAGAGGAGAAGAACAAAGAAAATTATTTTTTAAATTAAAGGTACAGTCAACAGTTCTATCAAACTAGTTAATAGCTTATGGTTTGTCACCGTCCACTGTAAAATGACTAGACAGGTGACCTGCCAGTTAACACGGCTTACAATCTGAAAGGTGCAAAAGTTCATGCATTCACTCATACTGCAGCTGAAAACAGTCACAGTGGCAGCCACTGCAGAGCTAGCATCGTTAGCTTATCTAACATAGGATGACAGAGGAGACAGCTTGCATTTCAGATGGCAGTTCACCTGTTTAATCATAAATATTGCTCCAAACATCTGCTCCAAACAATTGGCTACTAGCAAGTTTGCCAACATCGTAGACAGCACCTTTAAAAAAGGCTCCACACTTCTTAGGTGCAGACACTAAATTTTAAGAACATAACTTTAGTAGTTCATTTTATCTTTACCTGAAGAAAGTAAAAGGTATGGTTTTCCACAGTCTCTTCAAGTTACACTTGAAAAATCCCAAAAATAGGAAAGAAATAACAAAGGGTTTGTCCAATTTTGAGCAATACAAACACATGTGCACCCCCCCATTCAGTACAAGTCCACACCTAATCCGCATGTGCAGCCCTTGTAGAGATCTGCAGTGAGCTGAAGTAGCCGTCGGCAAAGCCCCTGTAATGAGGGAACACCAGAAAGTGCCAGGGGAAAAAGAAGTGAATGGAAAGAAAGATGGATGGAGAGAGCCGAGGAAAGAACCAGCAAAGGAGGAAAAGCCAAACAATAGGAAACAAACAAGAAGGGAGCTGCAAAAAACCACAATAGCTCTGTTGAAAGACAGACATGGAAATACAGGAGGAAGGAAAAAAGGATTGAATTGCTCCAAGTGTTTAACACAGTTAGTAAAATCAATATTTGCACAATTAAACTGTCAATGCAATAGTTTGTTCTCATATTGAATATCTGCATAATTAGATGTTTTTAAAGAACAGTTTCCAGGCGCCCTCGCTGAAAACCCACTCACATTCACAAGAGTCTCTGCGTTTTTCACCAAACACGGGCTTCGGAGAAAGGAATTGATTGATGCTTCAGTCAGAAAATAGAGATGGCTTCAATGTTCCATACTTAGGTCCTGCCCTGGTCCATTTGCTTTTAGTGAGTGATGAATGAGATGTAGCTCAAGAAGCAGATCTCTAAGCAGTTAGTATGTTCTTATTTTGTTATGTAGTACAGTGTGTTCCCAAAGATCAAGAACAGAGATCTATACTCATCATCCCAATTCTTTTGGACAGTTTGGCTCAAATTGAACAAGAATCCACCCCCATTGCTGGGTCAGATGCAACACACAAGTGTAACCTAAGTCTTTGGCTACATTCAACATGTAATAGGGCTTTCACTGCAATCAATGAAACTGGTCCACACAGGCATGAGAGCAGCAATCCAGTTGTGCATTTTTTCAACATTTTCTTTAATTTAAATTATATTTAAAGATGTGTCCACAAGAAGTGCAAGATCTCAGGTGCAACTTGAGAGAACTGGTATAAATGTTTAATTGGATAGAGTTCCTCAGATTATCTGAATCTTGTAGTAATATAAGCGTAGAAAATGCAATAAACAAGTCAGGCCTGCAGGCACCTCGATTGAGCATCCAGCCTCTGTGACTATGGAGCCATGCTGATGGAACATGCACAGAATGTGGTTTGGCATTGTCGTGCTGAAATAAACAAGACCTTCCTTGAAAAGAAGGCTTTCTACTTGGTAGCATACATAACTCCAAAAAAACTATAAATCCTTTTTAGCATGACTGTTGCCTTCACAACTGCAACTTACCTTTGTCATGTGTACTAATGCACACCCTTATCATCACAGATGCTGACTTTTGAACTGAGTGCTGATAACAAGCTGGATCATCTGTCATTTTCAGGTCAGTGGACTGTATTGTTTCCAAAATCCACACTGTAATGTACAGCATAGCTGGCCTGAGGTGACGATAGCCTAACATTAACTAGAGAGCACTCAGAGAGCACCGACCTGTGCCACAGGTGTTTATTTACCCAGCGTCCTCTTTGTAATATACAGGAATTTTTTACCCTATGCTAAAAAGGTTATGGTTATGTTTTCATATCCATTGTTTTGTCTGTCTGTCTGTTTGTTAGCGCAATAATGTGAAAACTACCACACAGATTTTGATGAAATTTTCAGCAGAAGTGGCCCTTGGGCTATGGATGAACCTATTTGATTTGTACTCTACTGATATTCATGATGTTTGCAAAACTGTATAAAACATCCCTATGAGGGATGGCCATTTCAAGCCAAAACAATAATCGATAGTCGTTTGTAACTAATCAGTTCCTAATTGATTGTGGGGGGGGGGGGGGGGGGGGGGGGGGGGGGGGGGGGGGGGGGGG
>JAQQAE010011620.1:0-13532 GCA_029823295.1 Pseudamia nigra | reverse complement strand
CATTTATAGCGGTCCACCATGAATGATCGGCTACTAGCTGGTTTGTCAATATCGTAGGCAGAATCTTTCTTTTTCTTTGGGCTGCTCCCCTCAGGGGTCGCCACAGCGAATCTTTAATATGGATTTTTGCCTGTTGATGCCATTTAGTTCTGATTTTGATGTGTTTATACTGTGCACACATTTTTGGTATTTTTACTTACAATCCTAAATAAACAAATCAAACGTAGGTACACTGTTGCCCATAAAGTTGGAATAAAATATTTTTCACCTCTTCTCATGAAATGTTTGTGACAATGTGACTTATTTTTTAATATTATTGTATACAGTGGTCCCTCGCTATATCGCGGTTCACCTTTCACGGCCTCGCTGTTTCGCTGATTTTTTTTAGTGCAATGTTCATGTATTTTTTTTACAGCATATGAACACGCATTGTGTACTGCGTCCTGATTGGTTAAGGCCATTGTCCTCCGTGTTGAGTCTCCTGTGCTGTGCAGTGCAGAGTGCGTTCAGCTTGGGTGGGTGTTCGATCGCTGGTGGTGACTCTGAAGTGCTGTGTGTTTGCGGGTTTTCTCTCCCATGGAGGCCTGCGGTGTCGACGAGGAGGGGGTCGCTGCGTGACCCCTGCAGTGGTCCCGCGATAAACCAGGGACCACTGTATATCTTCTCAAAACATTATTGATAAATCTCATCCAAAGGTGATTACTGATGTGTATAAACAGGAATAAAAAGAAGAATGTGCTTGAAAACAAGTACTGTATTTTTCGGACCATAAGGCGCACCGGATTATAAGGCGCACCCTCAAAAAATGATCAATTTATGATTTTTTTCCATACATAAGGCGTACCTGATTGTAAGGTGCATTACGCAACGCGAAAGTTAGATATTCAACTCATTCACAATACCGCAACTCTCAACACTGTTCAGTTGTAACACATAAAATACAAAACAGTACAGTACACTCACTTTTTGGGTTCGTTCCTCTCCTGTGGGTCCATCGGGTTCTTCCTCTTTAGTGTCTTTGTTTGGCTGTTCTGCGTTTTCGGCATTGGGTGGGTCCGACAAATGAAGCGGGTCAGTTGGAGTTCTTTGGTTAGTAATCCGCCCGGAGTGGATGTGAGCTCCGTGTTGTCTGTCTGCCTCTGCTCGATGTGTGTAATCCGCTTCGCAAGCGTCTCTCTGTGTCGCTGTGTCCTACACTCCTGACATGTCCGGACATGTTAGAGTGTACGTATCACTCACGGAGTGATACGGTCCGCGAGTGATACAGCGCAGTAGTATCACTCCGCAAGGCTCCTGATTACTGTAATGCTCCTACAAGTGGCGCAGCAAAAGTAGTATTAAAACATTTTGACAGGTACGGTAAAATCGGTTCGAGGGCAGTAAGCACAAAGCAGAATAAATACATGCATAAGGTGCACCGCATTATAAGGCGCACTGTCCATTTTTGAGAAAAATAAAGTATTGTATGTGTGCCTTATAGTCTGGAAAATACGGTATTATCACTTTATGACCCATGCATTTACAAATTCTACCACCATGCTAGCATAAATTTTATTTATTTTTGTGCACGTGTCTTCTCATTACAAACTTGATAACAAGACAAGACAACAAACGCAAGGTGCTAAAAACTTTTGCACAGTACTGTAAATCTTACAGCGATTCTCTCCTTTATTATCTATTTTGTGTAATTCAGTGTAAATATTCTAGACCTGGTGTAATGTGCTCTTAGTGATGTATAGTTCCATCACTAAAGTGTAGTCATTGCTTTCTGCTTGTCGTCAGGTACAAAATGGCAGTGGCCTGAATTTGTGGCTGAATGTTGTGGGGGCTTTCTCATTGCTGAAAGTGAAATAAATAAATAAAGATGTTTGAAAGGATTCACCCAAAGGGCATCAGCTGACTGTCTACAGCTGCTTTTGGCCCATGGAGCGGTCTCCATGGCAACAGTCCTTCTAAATCTGGCCACTGCCAGCCTCGTTCCATCATAACAACAAATCCCATTGATGCGACTGTGGTATGCGTCGCTCTGTTTCTAGGGGAAACCTGGGGCCATTTGTGCAGCTGCTCGGTGCTGAGTGAATGTACAGTTTCAGTGTTGACTTCACCCCACACGGCTCAAAGTAAACCACACTGAACATACAGAGCTGAGTGGCTGACATTCTCACTGGCATTTGAGAAAACACTGAGAAGCTTCCATTTACAGCTTTGGCTTCGCCTGCTTCCCTGTGGCTTCTGGTTTGAAAGGGGACGTATTGTACACAGGTTTAACAAGTTACTTTAATTGTGTGCATATTTAAATTTTAATTACAGATACAACACAGATCTTTCATTCTACCATGTCGATAAATTCCTTGTTTTCAGCCTGGTATCAAACGGACTGCCTTAGTGTGCGCTGCTTTCATTGCAAATGAGCTGTTGTACACACCCATCTCCAGTCTGTGCCATGGATTCCATTTTGTAGACCTTATCCCAGCATATCAGGAAAGTTTGGGTGGTTCTGGTGGGTTTGATGACAGCGGTGTGTAGAGTCAACAGAAACAGTACTCAAGTATTGTTACTTTATAATTCTAATGACTCAAGTAGAATTGAAGTACTCATAAAGTGAAAGTAAATAAGTATCTCATTAAAAACTACCCAAGTAATGAGTAATGTCAGAACATGGAATTTATTACAATCTAGTAAACTGCCTTCAAACAGGTATTTTTTTAAATAATTTTTGTTTATTACCATGATTATTTTTGCTTATTTTGTTGCTTATTTTTGTTAATTTTTTAACTTGATTGTTTGTTCTTGCTTTCTAACCAACTTCATCCCTTAATTAATTTATTCATTTTTGCTCGTTTTGTCGCTTTTTTGTTTTTGTTTGTTTGTGCTAACGTTGTTGCTGTTTGTGATTATTTTTGTGAAATTTTCCTCATTTTGTATTATTTCACTGACTTTGCACTTTTTAAAATTTCAACCTTTTATTGACATGAGGCAAAATGTTACTGTGTAGATGTACATTTATTTAATCACAAATGTTACTAAGCGTAAAAAGTATTCTGCAAAACAACTACTCTCAGAAGTGCATATTATGGGAGAAATAATCCTCAAGTAAAAAATGTGAAGGAGTAAATGTACTTGAGTACTTCCCACGTCTGCTGACTGAGGACAGTGATTTTCCATTTGTGACATCACACATACCTAGAAATCCAAATGGCTGGTTTCACGTCCTGTTGTCAGCAAAACTCCTTTGAGAAAAACTTTGATAATGTTACATTAGACCCACCAGGCCTGGTTTAATAGGAAAAGACATGAAACCTTATTTTTTCACAGTATACCTCCTTTCAGTATTGCTACTCTTAATTCATTTTGTAACACACACTTGGGCTGAACCACATAAATTACACCCTACATCATAATGTTTGAAGATAGAAATATGCATTTAAGCTAGCGTATGTTTTCACTACTGGCTCTTTTAAGGGCTTAAACGCTATTTAGCACCAATCCAGCTGCATCTCAATCATTTGACACTAAGCTTCTCACTCATTAAGATGTAATTGCTGTTGTCAAGCAACTGGCATGTCATTAGTCAAAAATTAATTACTTCTCTCTGTAAAGCAGCCTCTCAATAATAAGTCAATGTGTAAATAAAGACTGAAGGGGGCCTTGAAGTCAGACTAGTCAGGGCAAGGTACTGTGTACTGTGGATCCACAAAGGATGACTGACAAATTAGTGAGCCTAATGAGAGAAAACTTGCGCCATACGACTCTGTGACCATTTGTTTGAAGACTCTGATGCATAGTAATTTCCGTGTGTACAATAACCTGCCTTAAATCTCTGAGGACAGCACATTAAACTCTCCACTGCTCTCTTGAAGCAGCGTGAGGAGGAGCTCCTTGAGGCTCATTTTCTTTTCATTGCCAGCTAAAATGGGTGCCAAGCATATTTTGATACTGAACAAACTTCCCGACATTATAAAACACTGAGTCGGTCCTTTTTTTTGGTCATTTTCATATTATTTGTCTGTGTCTTCCTGCATCTTTTACATTATTCTTGTCTTGTCCTGAGTCATCTTGAACGGTGGTTCTCGACTGGTCTCGCCTTGTGACCCATAATTTACAGTGGTCCTCAAATCACAGCTCAGTTTGATCTAATTCATTCCAGGCTGATATACAGTTTATAAAGTATATGTGTATGTATCGCTGCATTCCAATTCACATGCAAAATAATCAACAAATGAACAAAATATCCACAGACTGAAAAAAGTTGAGCCAATAATAGAAAGAGCGAAATAATCCACCTAATGAGTACAAATAAACAATAAAGTGAACAAAATAATCAAGAACAATCAAGAGCAATATAAGCAGCATAATAGACAAAAAAAAGAAAACATAAACAATAAAATGAAAATTATCCATGCAATGATCAAAAATGGCTAAAACAGACAATAAATTCAGAAGCACAAAACAATCCACAAAGCAATCCAGAAAATAATCAAATAAGCAAGAAAACAAGAGCAAAAACAGAAAAGTAACTAAGTGACAATGAAACAGAGCAATCCACAAAGTGAACAAATACTGTAAAGATCAAGACGGTCCAGAAAGTGAAAAAATGTAGCAAAATGAATGAAAATGAACAAAACACTGATACAAAATACAGTAGTGCCCCAGCTAACGAATTTAATCCATTCCGGCGTCACGTTCATTGGGTGAATCATTCATTCGCCGAAGCGAGTTTTTCCATAGGAATTCATGTAAAACCAATTAATCCGTTCTAGACCCACGAAAACTCCCATATAAAGTATGTATTACACACCCGTACGTGCATATTTATTGATTTATAAAAACACTTACCAGAGGAGGATGAGACGGAGACAGTCATTTTTCTTAGGTCCCATGATGAAAAACACAAAATGAAGCTGTATTTTGGGTGAAAAAAGTGACAAAAATTAGGTGGAGAGATTCGTAACCCGAATTACAAAATGTGTAACCCAAAATTTACAGGCTTAGAAATTCTTAACACGAAACTTTTTTGGTTAGCTGGGACACAATTTTGGCCGATTTTTTTTCGTTACCCAAATTTTTCGTTGGCGGTAGTGTTCGTTACCTGGGGCACCACTGTACATTGCATCCTTCCAGTTAAATGAATGCAACACTGTGGCAACACATAGTATGTAAGTATTATATATATAATAATATAAGTCTGACATTCCATAAAGTTTTTTTTAAAAACATAGATTTCAAGACCCACTCAAAATGAGTCCACAACCCACTGTTGGGTTACGACCCGCCAGCTGAGAACCACTGTTTTACACCATCGTCATTTTGTTGCATATGAAAAGGATTTGTTCATATCCTTTTTCACATATTCTGCACTATTTCACTATCTCATTTTCATTGTATTACCTCATGTCTTTTACATTGTTTTTATCTTGTTACTGTCTTTCACAAATGATCTAAGAGCACATATTACCATCTTCTTCCCATTTAACCTGGAAACAAAAATCAGCCTTTTAAGATATATATCATGATAATAATAGAGATGTACATTGTCAAGCCCTACGAGAGGGCAGTGTGGGGTTTGTGTAAATCTGTGTCGCCAGGTCTCCTTTGGGGAGAAATGAAGTCAGTCCTGTGTTTAGATGCTTATTGATGATGATGAGTTTTATACTCTTCCTTTTAGCTCACTCTAAATGCATCTCTGTAAACGTAAGCTCTAATATTAACTTACTCTAATCATCTACTTGGTGCTATTGATTTTGTTTCCCAGCCTCATTCGTGAATGAATGTGCAGAGAACAGTCTGGCCTTTGTGTGAAGCCCCCCCTCCCCAACACACACACACACACACACACATGCACTCGCCTCTCTCCACTGTAGCGAGTAACCTAAGCTTAGAAGTCACGAGCTCCCCTCCTTCCCTCTCTAAGCAGGTAACAAGATCAGCTGTCGCCATGGTTACGAGCCACAACCGTGCTCAGACTGAAGACTGGGGCGAGGAAAGGGGAGGCAGTCACAAGGACAACTCAATCACATCCAGCATCACCTCGGCTGCACAAAGGCAATCTCTTTCTCTGTGCACATTTCTACAACACAGGATTTAATCATCTCACCGGCATCCTCCTGAATGGCGCACATCAAGGAAACCAGAGAAATGCCTGACCGCTGCTCAGAATAGCATGATGAAGAGCCTGGAGAGGAGACCTCATCTATACCGAGTCTCCTCTACCAGTTAGTGTGAGTCAGCTGCAGAAGTACACAGGCCATCTGGCTGCTAACTCACAAGTGATGCTATCAGCCAGAAGCAGAAAATATGTAAAGGGTGTTATGGCATGATGAGTGTGAAGCACAGTCACAAGGTTTTGATTCGCTGATAATTTTTCATTTTTTTTCACCCCTCTCTGTTACCTCAGCCCTGTCATACTTTGCTGTATATCTATCTGTGTCTTTCATCTCAAAGGGAAAGTCAATAAATGTGCAGATTGGATAAGCGCCGTCTGCATTTGTCTGTCCATCTACCATCCATCCATTCATCTGACTCCAACTCTGTTAAACTGTTGCCATGGCAACTGGGAGGAGAGCGAGCCAGCTTTGAAATGTGAGTCCTCCATAAAAATACAATGACTTCTATTCATATGGATTCCTTGAGACTCGCACAGCATGTGAGGAGAATAAATATCTACCTACAGGAGAGATTTATATTAAAGGTGCATTATGGGAGGTGTGGATATACAGCGTTACACAAGTTTATTAGACTATCTGTCTGATTTGTCTCAAACACCATCCAGCATCATGAAGTGCTTTGATGCGGATTCTTTCGTTTTCAGTGAACAGGAGTTAGGAATTTCAAACTGATTTCACATTTTTATGTCCAAATTTGAACCAACACACTAGTCAGAAATTAATCAAAACATTCAACCAGTACAACAATTTTTTCTGTTTAGGAATGCAAGCACAGTAAATACCTGAAATTTGGCATCTTAGTCAATAAATAATTATGTATTTTGCTATGTTTTTATTTTTTTTTATATAAAATAGTAATTTGTGACCTTGCACATATTGGTGATTTACAGAAACCTAAATGATTTGGTTAATTATCAATGCTATTAATTTAGAGCAGCTGTGGCAGCGGTCTAATAAATTTGTTAAGCACTTTATGAATCTTTCTCTTATAAAAATATAATTTTATTATGTAACTCGTTGTCTGTACATGTAGATGACATCATACGGATTCTGTCTTTTGTGCACTGCTGTACCTTTAAAAACACCAGTGGCAGTAAGTGTGAAAATGCATTTGAATACAGTTAATTAAACCTTTTCTGACTCTTGTCCTGAAAAATGCACTCAAACACTGAATCTAGAGTAAAAGGCTTGAAAAGACATAATAATTCAGCCTAGATGGACTAAATGCATTTTCAATTTAATATGTAAAACAAAGCACTGCTTTATCAAATATACAGTGCAGTGCAAAAGTTTTAGGTGCCATGGTTTTTTTGGTTTTAGCAGCATTTCTCCATCACATTAGAACTAGAAGGCAGAGACAAACATCTCAGTTTCCCCATAATGAAGGGTCCGTATGAAGTGTAATTTTCTTTGCACTTACAATATTTTGAACTATTTGGGGCAGAAAATATAAGATCTAGTGACTTAAAGCAGGTTTCATTCAACACATGTCATTGCTGTTTGCCACATGAATGAATGTCACATTAAATATGGATTTTTGCCCGTTGAACCCATTTAGATCTGACGTTTATGCATTTATACTTTAATTGCAATTCTATGGAGACAGCAAAACAAGTGTGAACATTTGCAAGTACTAAACCCATATTTATTTTAGCATAAATGTATTTATTTTGGACATGTGTGTGGTCATGATAAACTTCATAACAGACAGCAATCTCAAGGAGACTTTTCCACCGTACTGAACATCATTGGTTTTCAGCACAAATGGGGTACAACGCTCCTGAATGTTAATTTATTCACAAAATGACCCTTGAGTTTATGAGTCACAGTGATTTATTATTAAAAATGGTGCCCTAAAATTGTCTTTGGGAACCATACACTGAATTATATGTCAATTTGTTTTCCATTTCTTTAAATCAGTGGTGACAATGAAAAGCTTTGTATCCTCCCAAGACCAGGGCTTTTGTGTTGTTCTCATTTTTTATTTCTTCCTGCTCAGGCTTTGGGTTCAGTCTTCAAATTGGAAAGGAATAATATTTTGACATGGATTGTAACAATTACCGAATATACTTTTTGACATTTCTGGCTGTATCACCTAGCTGTCCATACAGATGTTCCAAATTCCTTAAAATTTAAAAATAAAATTTCAGAAGCAAAACAACATGATAAAATATGAACTCACTTTAAAAAGCCGCCCTTCTGATTTTCAATTATTCAGGCTCACAATTAGCATCAGTTAATTAGCATTGGTAACATACCTCCATCAAACCCAATAACAACAATACTGCAGTTTCTCTTTGAAATGCAAAACCACTGGAAATGCTTTGTCCTGAACATGAAAGACATTTAGACAGCAAAATAATAAATTTCTCACAATGCTTGTCTCATCAGTATTATCATTAGTCTTGTGAATAAGGAGCTTGAGCCGTCTCTCGCCGACGTGCATGAGGGATGAATCACTTCCACTCCCAACCCACGCTTCCTCATGCATAAATTCTCATTTGTTCCTGCATTAGGGTCACTCTGCAGTAATTGTTTGTTTTACCTCTGATGATTGAATAACAACCTTGCGGCGGTGCCATGCTGTGTTTACCACATGTTGCTATGGTTCATGGGCTTCTTTAATTGGATTTTGTTGTTTCCTGGGAAACCCACTGTATTGCTCAGCAACCTTAGCAATTTACCCTGTGAGTGTTAAAGATGCACGCAGATGGGCTCATATTTCAGATTTGTCAAGCTGATGCTAAATATAACTAAATGAAGCAGTTGAGTGCAGAAAATGTAAATTCTAAGAGGAAATGAAGCCACGTTTGTGACACTGAGCTGTAACTCATTCATTTAGATTTATCTGTGCATGTATATTTCGGCAAGTACTGGGGTAAATGCCCTTCGTCCAGAAATTTGGAGTTTAACACATTTTCCATACATTTTATCCTACAACTTGTGTCTTGATTTACCATGAATTGTATATTTGTTTAAAGCAGGGGTTTCCGGTGTCTATTATGTAATGATGTACATTTCTCACTGTCACATAATAAACTGAAAGATAATCTAGTCTAATGTCTAAAATTCACTTTATGACTGAACAATATCGTCTTTTGTGTAAATTTTCTGTGTCCATCACATATATTTGTATTTTGGGATGGATATAAAATGCTAAAATAGAAATGACCTTTATCCTTGAAGGTCACATCATATTTATAATCAAAATAGTCAATAATCCAGGAATATATGACCTTTTCAACTTCGCTACATAGCTAATAAAGCGTGTAGGTCAAAGTGCTTCACGGTCAAAGTCAAAGCCATTGGATGGGTGACAGGTGTCCTGGCGTGTAATTTATCATATATTAAAATTTGGTGCCTCTAGCTATAATAGTTTTGGTACAATGGGTCAAAATTAGGTGGTGGTTGCTATAGTAACCCTTCCCCCTACCCCTACTGTTTCTGGTTGTATCCTCCAACTTGTGTCACAACTTATGGCAGAAATATTTATTTATTTAAAGCAGGGGATGGTGTGTGATGTATGTATGGTGTACATTTCTGACCATGACTTAATACACTGAAAAATAAAAATGTCTGATGTCTTTACTTTTCGGCTCACGATCACGAAAATTTTTGTCCGTGTTTAAAACTTTCTGCAAATTTCAAAACTGCTTAAATATTAAATGCTCTTATATTTTTTTGGAAACAGGATGTTTTACAGTCAAATGTTTGGACACAACTTGTCCTTCATTGTTCAGTGTTCAGCTTTGCATTCCCTTATTAGATTCATGAGGTAGTCACCTGGAATGGTTTTCGGTGCACACGTGAATTATTGTCATTTCTTATTATCTTAATGTGTTTTAGAATATCACCTGTCTTATGCAGATGAAGGCTGGGTACAGAGTCCTATTGGTGCTACTACAGCTGCTGTACAAATGAATATTATGGCAAGAGAAAAGTACAGGGAAAGGACAGTCCATCATTACCTAAGAAATAAATGTTTGTCAATCTAAAAAATCTCAAAAGTGTTAAATATTCGCCACAGTGCAGTGGTCAAAACCATTAAACACTAGCTGAGGTGCTGTAAATTGTCAGTTTCTCAGGCTGGTAATTTGGATAAACTTACTAAATTTAGTAAACTCGTCTGCAACAGCTCTTGGCCTACCTTTCCTTGGAAAGTCCCCATGTCCAAACTTTTGACTGGTATTGCAAGTCATTTCACATGTATTTTCATGTCACCTAGTTTGTGGTGATGTTGAACTAATTCACCAAAGTGAAAATGTAATTTTCAAAAGACCACTTTTGCTGGCTGTGCATAAGCACAAATCAGGTTGTTTTCTCCACAGTAAAATAAGTGGTGGAATTGAAAATCAGTCTGCTACTGCTTTGTTGCTTCTTCTAAATATAAAGGAAGACACATATTACTCTGACTCCCCTGAAATCTACACCAATGTGTAAGCAGACACGAGATGGTTAAATCATTATCAAGACAACACAAAAACTGGGGGCTTTTTGATGTCGATGGTCAAAAAAGAAAGTGTTACAATGAGTGGCACCTAATTATCATGGCTGGCTGCCTCGGCTCAGCCCCACGGAGCTGGACACCGTCATGCAGCCCTCAACGTAAACCACTGCAACAGCAGCAAACAGCAACAACACTCAAACGTCCTTGGGTTTGTCACTGGGGCTGCGAGCGGTCCTCTATCAGAAGCTTCCAGACTCTTGGTCCACTCGATGCCTGAGTGACTAATCGCTTTAGAGGAGTGGGGACCAGTGAAGCCCAGGGGCAGTGGTGGTGGGGAGGGGGAGGATGACTGCTTCACTGCGATTCTCTAGTTTGAGAGGGGGAAACACAAGGATAGTGTGGAGCGTGAGTGACAGAGAGGCTCAGAGAAATGAAGGGTTGGCAGCAGGATGAGGGAGATGAGTGGGATATGAAAGGAGGGACTGTTGGGAATGCCAGCAGCATATCAACACCCACCTGACTGCAGGAGGTGATATCTGCTTGTGTAGGCAGTCACTTCCTCCCATTTCTCCTCTCTTTCTGATTCCCAATAGTGTGCAGGTGCCTCGGTTTGAAATTCCTCTATGAAAAAATGCTGGAGAACAGGAGTGTGCTCACGTTGTGAATCATGCAGGATGAACGCCATGCAAAATTGATGCTGCTGCCTGCAACACTTGAATTATATAAGTTTTCCTGCACATATACAACTATTAATGTGTCTGCAGTGCTCTGTTTACAGCTCTATGTGTGTGTCTCACGGCTCTGCACAGCTGGTGTTTTGAGAGATGAAGAGGAGTCTGTCTCTCTGCTTTATCGGATATAGAAGATGACTGGAATATTAATGGACTACACAGGCGAAGCAGAGAGAGAGCAATGCCCAGGCTGATTTATTCAGCAATCAAGAGGATGTGATAAGGCAAAGAGCGAATGTGAATAATATAAATGAAGTCAAGTAGTGTTGTCAGTGATGTTCAAACTAGTGAAACTGGGTTTAGGTGAAAAAAGGATTTTCATTTGAGCATCTTTTACTTCAAAAACAAGACCAAATTTGAAATCCTGGTTATTCCTCTGGGCTCTGTGCCATTTAAAGGTTGTTTTCATCCTCGGTGGAAACAAAACAAAAACGTAAATGATGAACCCTTGAGGTAGGAGCAGAAATAGTTTCCCTTCAAAGGCCTTGTTTCAACACCTACCATATACCACCGACTCTATCACCAGGGTGCTCTGTGCTGTGGCGGAGCCCTCAGCCCGCCGGTATCAATCATCCACCCTCCTACACTGAACTCATCCCAGTGAAGCAGCCCTGCATGGAAACACAGGGACAGGAGACCGCTGTCATGAGCGGGGAGATTAAATGGAGGGGGATGAAAGAGTCAAACCTTCAAAGACAGACGCAGACGAGCCGGACGAATGACAACACTGACATGGATAGGATGCTAAAGTACGACCGCACTGATGGAATTCCATTTGTTACATGCAGCTGAAGACCAGGTGTGACAGCAGTGATGATTGAACACACAACATATTGTTAAAACCTCTGTACAGTTTTAGGTTTCTGTAGTATATCTGTACTTCACCTTATGCTGAAAAAGGGAACACAATCTTAGTGTGAATGCATTTGAAGGGCATTGTCCATTATTTCAAAAATAATTTCAATATAAAGGAGTGAAACAATAGCACATTTGTGTATCCATTGGTGCATTTCAGACTCAGCACATCTAACATGTGTTACGATGCAGTTTCCGCAGGTGTGGTTTTCAGCTCAGGGACTCACTGATATGACTGACATATTCGGAGGATGTGGGCGTGGTTTGTAAACTCTCACTCATCAGCGGATTCGAGACAGCTATGTGAAAACAAGTTGATTTAAGCAGCTGTGCAAATGGGAAAACGGGAAAGAGACAGACAGTGTGGGAGTTTTCACACGCCGAGAGCTCGACAGACACATGCAAAGCTGAAAGACCTGAGTCTGAGGACAGAAGCATCAAACTTTTAAATAGCACACTAGCACTGTTGTATATATTCACCTTAAAAAAACTCTGAACTACGGCACCCAGCGACCCTTGTGTGGGGTGCCAGAATCATCGGAAGGACGAGCATGGACCGCCGGAGTGATGGACTCTGTGGCTTTGCAGGCCGGATCCATAACCAGAAGTGGTGGTGAGTTTTTGCAAACACACACCTTCGTCCTCTGACCAGGATAGGGCAAAACACATTACCCAGGGTTAGTGTAGAACATAGTTCAAGTCCTGAAGCAACAGGCAGGGTCCGGACAGGATTAAGTTACGGGAATTTGTCTTGATAGCTTAGAGAGCAGGCTCCGGGCTAAGCTAGCTTGGACCCCCCTTTGGTAATATACTGTATGGGATGCATGTCTGGGAGTTAAAACCCTAACATATGACAAAAATATGTAAAAGTGCAACAAGGTGGAAACAATACCACACAAGTAACTAGTCCAAAATGGGCAAGAGGACAAAACTCACGATGTAAAAACTACAACAAGATGAATCAAAATGGAAACAGCAGAACAGGCTTGTCAAGACAAAAACAGACTGGTTGTTTTAATGTTTAACTGGAGTATCACTAGCTGTTCATCTGCATCTTCTCATGCCTTCGATCCATAATTATTTCACTTGTCACAAAAACAGAAAATGTCATTTGTTGGTGCATCCATTGTTGCATATCATGTGCAACCACCCACATGAAATGAAATAAATGAAGACATAGGACAAACATCAGCCAGTACAGAAAGTTTGTCTTGGAGAAAAGGGATCAGGGTGATTTTGAGCATGAACATTAAAACTGGCTTGTGGTTTTCCTTCTGTCAACTGGACTGGAAATGAGGTTTGAAGATGTTTCGCTACCTATCCAGGAAGCTCCTT
>JAQQAE010011619.1:0-13532 GCA_029823295.1 Pseudamia nigra | reverse complement strand
CTTGCCAAAAAGTTCCAGTTTTGTCTCGTCTGTCCATAGGACATTCTCCCAGAAGCTTTGTGACTTGTCAACATGCAGTTTGGCAAATTCTAGGAGTACCATCATTTTTGTCAAGGCCTGTTTCGTGACTTTGTTTTTTTAAATAATTCTGTTGAACTACAATTCAAAACCAATGTCTGATTTTCATTGGTTAATTTTCATAGCATGTTTATTTATCATTACTTTTGCCAGGTTCAAGTTATTTCTGTGACTATTGTGGGTTTTTCTGTCAATAACAGAGGGTACCAACAATTTTATCCACGTCTGTAATATAAGTGAAGTTGGGAAAGGTTAGTAACATGATAAGTTAACAGATGCTTGAAGGATATATATATCTTAGTAGAATTGAAAATTGTGCCATAATTAATCAATCTCAATACTCAAAAATAATTATAAAAGAGCACAGATTTTATGAGTGCCAGCAAAGTATAATAAAGTATAGTGAAGTATAGTTTTTTATTCTCATCATTGTGAAATATTGCAGTATGTTACATATTTCTGCAGCTTCTAAAATGGCAAAAAAATTAATACAATATTGGTGTTGTGCATTTTTTTACTGAGTGTGGTTTTCAAAACAATATTAAATTCAATATGAAGACATGAGATCAAATAATACGTGGTCAGTGAGCACGTTCCCCGTGTTGTTGGGATGTTCACGTGTTCACTGGGGTCACTCATTAAACTGCACTGAGGACAAACTGTGTTTTTTTCAGGCTGTTGTGTATGTCAACATTCTTAACTGTATGTGAAAAAAGTTGAATCACAATTAGCCAAAAATAAGTGCCTCATCTCCAATAAGCTGTTGAGAAAGTGGACACACCTCTGGTCACATTTTGTCCCAGAACAGTTTGTAAAATGATTAACGACCATGTGATGGAGTGTTTACACGTATGTACCATCGTGTTTGACTGTGTTTGTGTTGTCTTCGTTTTAGCGGGCTGTTGTGTCTTGGCCAAAGTGTCACAGAACTGCTGAGTAACAGTTGCAATCTGTATAACCATAAAAGCTACATTGAAGGTTTGATGTGTAATATTTCCTAGATGGATTACATCTTATCAGTTATGGGAAGTGTTTGTTTAGCGCGTACAATATCAGCTCCTGTGTTACCAAACTGCTTCATCATTGCAGATCCTTACAGCCCCTGTATATGTGACATTTTTAGCCCTCAGTCTTTGTTCTGCAGATTGTATATGATGATCTAACTAGGCACATTTATAGTGTTTTCCATTATATGACACATCACAGGCCTAAATGGGTCACTAAGCTTTATTATTTGTTGTATGTATTTTGCTGTCTTTTGTATCTTCCTGCGTGTTTACTTAGACATGTGCATACAGAGGTGTGTGTGTGTGTGTGTATGTGGATGTGTGTGTGTGTGTGGGGAGTAAATGTTGGATTATTGAAGGACAAAATGAGCAACTGTCTCAGATTGTCAAACCATCTAGTATTCAACAACCCCGCATTGTCTGCTTGTGTTAACTTTGGTCACAGTGAATTAGTATTCAGGTCATCAGGTCCTCATCCAACTTTTGAAATGTAACTCCAATTTGGTATGAAAAATTCTCAAGAATCTTGCAAAGAATAATCAACACATGTGTAGTACTAAATTAATTCAAACTGTTTTTATGCTGTCACCAATCCTGATTTAACACTATATTTTACAACTCATACTTTCTCATTAGCTGTAATCTCTATTTCACTTCACATACCTGTAGATTCTGAGTATGAATTGTTTTCTGAGTTCTTCAAGCATATATAACACCCCACTGAGGGTAATTTTACCTGACACAAGAGAAGATACTGTCACCGGGGGCAATCGTTTTATGAATTAAGCATTCATTCATTTTCTTCCACTTATGCCTCGAGGGGACTCAGTGGGGTTGGAGCCTACCCCATCTGTGATAGCGGGGTTCACCTTCGACAAGTGACCAGTTCATTGTAGGGCTGACACATACAGACAACCATTCACATTCACATTCATACCTATGGGCAATTTAGAGTAACCAATCAATGTATGTTAAGCAGATGCAATTTTTTGGGCTGTGGTTGAAACTGGAATACCTACACAGACCCTGAAAATCATACAAACCATGCAAAGAAAGGCCCTGCCGGCTGGCGTTGGGTTTGAACCCAATCTTGTTGCTGAAAGGTAAAGGTGTTAATCACTGCACCACCACCTGTAACATAAACAGTTATTTTGTTTCACTTCTGTCACTTTTTGAACATGTGTTGATATATACTGCACATACAGCATATTTCTGCATATTTGCAAATTCAGTCAATATACTGAGATTCACTCATTATTAGACGTGTAAGGACTATGTACGTATATACCTAAAATTGGCAAATGGGTCAAATTTAGCCATTAGCAAAATTGTCCCCTTTTGTTGTGTTTTAGGTTTTCTTTTTTCAAATGAATGTCTAAAGTCATAGCATAATTTTATATATCATTACCTGTGTTTAGATTGTTTTTATAAATGACAGTCTTTTTAAGAAAAACTGATCACTTTTTATGGCTGTCAGTACGTGTCCGTCTAAAATGACACTGCAAATCACCATTAGAACATAATATTTACCTACTTATGTCTCATAAATCTCTGCTGCTTATCCATTGTACATTTGACAAAGTTTTAAGACCATACACTGGTGTCCAAAAGTAAACTGTGTGAGAATGCATTTCCATGGGGTTCCCCAGGTTATTTATTTATTTATTTATTTATTAGAGGCAGTGCATATTAATGAACATCTGCAACAAATACAGCTGTAAATATACTAGATTATAGCACAACTGCTAATCTCCATCTGTTGTCCCCAGGCAGGTAACAGACAAATGACAATACATACCCAAAGCAGCCATAAACACAGAACATTAAATGGTGCTACGTATTTTAAATCTAGATTTATGTGGATTGATGACTGTATTTAACTGTAGGGAATGTACCAACAGAACTTGTGGAAATGTCCAAATCTGGGGTTGTCGCTATTTTGTTAAAACATTCTTCCAGTGTTAAAACTATTACCAGAATCAGCCTCTACAGTGTGTACAAAGTGTTTCCCTAAACACCTCTAGAAACCTGAACAGACACCACTGTTTACCACTCACTGGTCTATTTTAAACTTAGCAGTGCTTAGCTACTTCCTTCACTCACAGACAACAAGGAGCGCAGACAGCACGACACATCGAACAGCAACCAATATACAACGGTCTGTTGATATTAAAACTCAACTAATCCCAGCTGAGAAACCTCTGGATCCTGGCAGAGAAGACCACTGGTATGAAAGCTGTTTGCTGCATGTGTCAAATAAAGTCATGCTGCTAACCTGACAGTGCATGTCTGCCTGCAGCGGAGTGACCTGTGTATGTTTAGTCACCCACTGACAGTGTCACAGTGTTTTACCTAAGTGTGTGAGTCGTTGTGACAGCTGCTCAGGGGCGGAACCAGGACTCACTACAAGGAAGGCCTCATAATGGAGCCACAACATGCGGTAGTTTTCCTGCACAAAGAACCATCTTAAAGCTTCTTTTTCCAAAGCTCATTATTCACAGTCCATTTTCTGTATAGTCTCCATTCTCAAATGTCTGCATAGAATATTTCTTTTATGTTTGGTTCAGAATTAAAAGGTGAAAAATAGGTCAATTGGATTAACTCCACCTTTGGATTAACTTCACTGAAAATAATTAAATGTCCCAAATACTTTGTGTAGTTATTGTATAGGGATGTAATGGGATCATCAAAAACAGCCTATAGTGATTCATTAAGTCAAACAAAGCAAAAATGCTCAGATGCAGCTCAAGGCATGCCTTCAGACAGATGGACATTTTTTTAGATTGTGATTCTTTAGTCTGTTTTCTTTTGTTTATTTAGTTCATTGCTGCTTGTAAAATGCTGTCTCACTGTCCAAGCAGATTAGTTTTACACTGGCAAGGTACTTTGACTGATATCACTGTAAAACAGCTGTCTAAACTGTATATATGTTTGTGTGCTTTGAATATTTCAGTGTAAACTGCTATGGTAGTAAAAACCTGTTGAATTTATTTTCTCTTTTGTATTTATCTGCCAGTACCGCTCTGCTTCGGTCTTTCCTTGTATGGTCTGGATACACAGTCACACTTCATGGAGGCAGCAGTAGCGGAGTCTGCTCAGGCACAGCATGGTGCTCTTCTGCTCAGGCAGCTGGACAGGATGAGAGCCAGTGAGGAGCTCACTGATGTAGTGCTGGTGGCAGAGGGAGTTCCTTTTCCTTGCCACAAGGTGGTGCTGTCTGCATTCAGTCCTTACTTCCAGGTAACGTGGATAAAATCAATCAATTAATCAATCTTTATTTGTATAGCGCCAATCATAATCGAGGCCTTCACACTTAAAAATCAGTTGTTCCATACAATGAAGTAATGTATATATGATTTGAAGAATTATAAATTATTAGACTGTTAGCAAACACAGAATCAGGGCATATTCAAGTGTTTTTGCAATCCTTGTGTTTAGGCCATGTTCACATGTGGTTTGAAGGAGACTCGAGGAGGAGAGGTGTCTCTCAGAGATACTCCTGCCCGGAGCCTGGAGCTGCTGCTGAGCTACATGTACCGAGCTGATCTCTCTCTGTCAAATGACAACATCCAAGGAGTGGCTGCAGCTGCCTTCCTACTTCATGTAGATGGGGCCTTCAGGTAGGAAGTGGAGGAATGACTGTTACTGTATACTGAATAAATGAAAATCAGTACGAATAGAGTTTATTTGTAGCATTAGATTATGACATTTAGGAAAATCTTCTTTCATCTGCCTCTCTGTTTTTCTACATGTACCACTGCAACAAGTACTAGTTAGTGTTTTCATTTGTACCATCACCAGCCTGTTGTTTGCACTTCAGGTTGTGTCAAACACACATGGAAGCCCGTATGGACCCATCCAATTGTATTGGACTGTACCACTGGGCCAGAAATATGGGGGCAACAAGTCTAGCTGACTGTGCTTTGAGATACCTTTTCCAACACTTTGCACAGGTAGGAAAGCTAGAAAGAAAGTAAACAAATATCTGCTGGCTTAGTTAAAAAGTGAAAGATGTATTGCTCAAAAACATTTTTTGATTAGTTGTCTTGTCACTTTAATCTGTACACCTCACATTTTACTTCCGTAGCCCTCGGCTTCTCTTTTTCAGCTGTGACTACAGTATATGCCACTATATGGCAGAAATGGCTGGCTCAAGCATGAGATACTGTATATTGAAAATGATTGGTATTGAATAATTTGATCACTACCATCATACTCTGTTTAGGTCAGTGAGGAAGAAGAGGTGCTAGAACTGGATGCTCAAAGTCTTGGGGATCTGCTGAGTTCAGATGACCTCAACATATCCCAGGAGGAGGTTGTGCTGGAGCTCGTGCTGCGCTGGGTAGAAAGACGTCGAGGAGACTCACAGAGTGAAGCCCAAGCTGCGCAGTTACTCAGGCGAGTGCGTCTAGAACTTGTAGATCCTGGATTCCTCCGTAAAGCAAGAAGGAGAAACCCGGTAAGAAGAAAAGGGACAAAAGGGTCCAATAAACAAACTGTAACGGAATCATGTGAATCCATTTTAGCAAGAGCTTAACAGTTTGACAGATGACTCTAATGAATCTTCTAGGTATTGCTGAGGGATGCTGAGTGCTTTGCGATGATTGATGCTGCTCTCCAGACCTCAAGCCTTTGTGAGACCACAGCTCCACCTCGGCCAACCCTCCGCTATGGCATGGAGACCACTGACCTACTGCTTTGCTTGAGTGGGGTGAATGAAGACGGGGTCCCTGCCCGCCGTGGGGGAATTGCTGACCTTAGTTTTTGCTTTTCCCCCAGTGGACGAAAGACTTACTACATCCCTTCTCCACTGAGGGGCATTAAAACTACAGGACAGATCACAGCAGGGGGAGTGACACGAGACAACAACATTGTTGTGGCCGTAGAAATAGAAGATGAAAACAGAATGAAAAGGATAGACATCTACAGGTATGTATGTCCACTCAGATATAAACGTTGCAGATATCAAAAATAATATTCATGATTTTGTTAACATATACTCACCTGAATAGTTGCATTTCCATCACCTCATTATTACTTTTTTTAATGCATATTCAAAGACAGAGTGGAGTCTTGCTAAAGGAAGCATACTGTATCATTTTTTTAGAAGTTAATCTACATCCTACTTGGCCCCACTACATGTGTTTGAAGTTTCAATTCATTGTACAGTATGTGTAAAGTCCATGCTTTCATCCGTTTCCGAACGGGCTGTTTCAGAATCTTTTTGTTTAAATGTAAACTACAATGGCACTCAGTAAAATATAGACCTCCATCAAGGCTCATTACACTCTTCTGACAGATTTGGACCCACACCAGAATCTGTCATACTCAACTGACTATACATTGAAATATCATAGATATGCCAAAACTCTTCATTCACTCCCCATTATCTCGGCTTTGGTAGATTCAATTCTCTGGCCCTATTTCTTACTAAACAACAGATGAAAAAAAAAATTTTGAATTGGCCAAATTGTAGTTTTTACTTGGATCTGTGTCAAATTTGAGATATTCATAGAAATCCTTCTTCTGGATATCTCTGATTTTTTTTTCCTTCAAGAGCCATACATTAGTTGCTAAGACATTATTGAAAATGTAAAAAAAAAAACAACAACAACACCCTATCTCACAATCTTCAAAAGAGAAAAATTCTTGGATTTGCAGTTTTACTGTAACTGGATCCACAACAAAAGTTAATGGGTTCCTTGGCCCAAGCTCTGGCCTTCTACCACATTTCATGGAAATCAGGTCAGTAGTTTTTGTGTAATCCTCCTAACAGACAAACCAACAGACGCCGGTGGAAACATAGCCTCCTTGGCAAATGTGTGTCTGCTGACCACACTACTTTGTCATTGCCACAGACACCATCATATAGACTAGGGTCTAAGATGATCCTGATGGTAGTGATGGTTCTAGTGATCCTTGAAGACTGACTGAAGACAGGTAATTTGTATTTGTAACATCACAAAAACATAGAATCATTTTCAGAGACTCCAGGCTATTTTATAATACAATAACTTGATGTTTCACAATATACTTCCTTTAATGAATATGAACCCTCCAGCTAATTTTGTACATGTGTCCTTCGCCAAAAAGTAGAACAAAGGGAGAAAAAGACATTGGCTGTAATAAGGGCCTTTATCTATATTCAAAAACATAAAAAATTAAAGGCTATACAACTGGATGAGGTCAGGGATATTCATTTGTAATCTGCGATTTGACCACAAGATGTCACTGAACATCCTACATTGAGTGTTTTAAACAGTACCGCATTCAGACCAAAGTGTTTATATTCCAGGTATGACAGTTCAGAGGACAGCAGCTGGGTGGGGTTGTGCTCAGCATCATACAGAGACATGTTTGCTTTTGGAGTGCTGGGCGATGCTCTCTACATGATTGGTGGACAGACGAAAGTGCGTAATCACTACATCATCACAGACAGTGTGGAGAGATGGTCAATGAAGAGAGGAGGCAGCTGGCTCTGCTTTGCTCCTCTGCCTCTGCCATTAGCCTGCCACTGCGTCGTCAGCCTCAGAGAGCATCTTTATGTACTGGGGGGTTGGACACCACAGGTATGGAAGCCTGTCATTCATGGATGTAGATTTCAGGGGAGACAAGGGCTTTTCCCCTTCAGTGTTAGTAAAATTTACATTTGTCCTTCCATTTCTGTGAAGATTCTCAGTCATCCAGGTCATAGTATCCAAGACGTGTGGTTTTCCTTCTCTCGACTGGAGTGGAAATTTGGTTTGAAGACGTTTCGCTACCTATCCAGGAAGCTTCTTCAGTTCTAAAATGACCTTCCATTACATTACTTCAATTTTTTTCAGTAGTTTGTAAATGAAAAAATGATATGCAACTTTAGGGTCTCTAAACAAAACTTTATTTTCACAAAGAATGCATTTTTTCCATTTTCTTTGGTTCATTTTTTTATTATTCAGTTTTTATTGAATTATCTTCATCTTTTGCTCATTTTTGTTTATTGTACCTTCTCATTCATTATTTTCATTATTTTTTTCATTTTGCAGATTGCCTTGTGTATTTTTTATTGTTGATTGTTTTGTTAAGTTTTGTTCATTTGGGGAATTATCTTGTTTCCTTCGTTCAATTTGTAAATTTTGTTGCTTATTTTGTCTTTGTTTTCAGAATAACTTTGTGACAATTTTGTTCATTGTGTTTTCATTTTTTTCACTGTGTTACTTATTTTGTTCATTTCAGCTCATTTGTTGCTTCTTGATATTTTTGTTCAATTCATAATCTTATACAGAAAAGACACAAATTAACCCATTAACAATTCACCAGAACACAAAAAAGAAGCTCTCAATGCTGAAATATTCCAGGATTCTGGGATGCTGAATGAAAAATGCCCCCCGTGTTGAAATGAAACATATGCCTTTGCTGTCAATACTTACTGTACATTGTTAATCATAACATGGCCGTAGAGCACCAAATTTAACCATTACCAGGTGTTGGCTGGCATATTGACAGCTTTTTCTGAAACTGTAAAAGCGCTAAAAATAAATATCTGCAGGTCTTTTAGTTGTTTTTCTTATGTGCCCAAGGAGAAAAATGGTTGGTCTTAATTGAGACAATGTAGGACACTTATAATCAGGCTCCACTCAAACTGTCCTGATGAAGTAGTAAGTAGGTTTGTTTTGCAGAAGCAAAAAAAAAAAAAAAATTATGTGTATTTCTGGACCTGTACTTTGTACATTATTAAAGAGAATTGGATAGTTGTTCATCATGAAGTGTGAACTATAAAAATAGTACAAATTGGCTCCCTCTGCTGGAGAAGAAACAAAATGTAAAACTTAACAGAATTGTTAATATGTAAAATTAAATAAATAAATAAAAACAAAAGAATGTTGTGTTTTTTAGTTATAATTAAATTGCTGTAATATTATATATGAGTTAAAATTTTACAGTTTTGGTCTTTACTTGAAGTCAATACTTTTTACTTCAACTGTATATTCTAGTAAAAACCTGTTGTCATAATTTCCTTTGTTCCTTACTGTTCTGTCTCCACACATCCCTCAGGACCTGCCTGATGATGACCCAGACAAACTAAGTAACCGTGTGTTTCGGTTTGACCCTGCAAAGGACACATGGACAGAATGTGCAGGCATGAAGTACTCCAGGTATCGCTGTGGATCAGCTGTCCTCAATGGAGAAATATATGTGCTAGGTCAGGCATCTGTCAGCCAAAGTATTCATACATATTTATTCTGAATAATAGAGAAGAGAGTAAAATGAAAGGTGTGTATGTTCTTCAGGTGGTATAGGATGTGATGGAGAGGACCATGGACAGTCACGTCGCTGTCTGAGCAACGTGGAGATTTATAACCCAGACACAGATACATGGAGGGTGGGACCTGCCCTGCCTACATCCCTACTCTCCCTCCGGACCAACTCTTCTAATGTCGGAGCAGTGGAGGGCAGACTGTACCTGTGTGGATACTACAAAGTGGCTGGTCAGTTGCTGAAATCTTGTCAGTTTATTTTAATCATGTTTTCAGGTGCTTTGTGTTGGATTTAGTGACATCTACTGGTGAAGTTGTATGTTGCAAAAGCCTCCCTAGCCTCACTATATCTGCCTAAGAGGGTTTAGAAGAACCTATAATGGCTGGAAAAAGCAAAATCCCTAAGCAGAGTCAGTATTTGGATTGTTAATTCTTAAGCTACTGTGGAAACATAGTGAACCCCATAGTGCAGGACCACAGCCCTTGCAGATGATTGAAGATGCATACAGTGGTTTACCTGTTTTCCACTGCCAGTACCTGATCAGTTTTATTTAGTTCTGCATGGCCTTGCTCACATTAGGGACCAACATGCTACTTTTTCCACTGCTAATAATGGTCCCAGGTGGTCATTATGCCAATGCACCATAAACATATGGTGATGTTACTTTAGTGTGACTGCAGCTATGAGCAACACAACAATGGGAGCAGAAGAAATTTACAATTCTAAGTTACAACTTTTGAAAGAAAACTTTTTTGAATATGTATAATAGCATATATTTAATCATTTTAATACAGGTAAGGACATATAATGTTTGAAAGTTTGTGAACCCCTTATAACTTTCTATATTTCTGCATAAATACAACCTAAAACATCATCAGACTTTAATACAAATAAACCAAGATAAAGAGAAATCAATTAAACAAACGAGACAACGATACTATAGTTGATCATTAATTACTGAGGAAAAATCTAAAAAATATTGGAAAAATATTTTGTGGACAGATGAGACTAAAATAGAACATACTGGTTTAAATGAGAGGTGTGATGTTTGAAGAAAGGATAACACTTTATCCAATCTGTGAAACATGGTGGTGGCAGTATCATGGTTTGGGCTTGTTTTGAATATTATGAATTCTGATCCATACCAGCAAATTCAAAAGGAAAATATCTGAGTGCCAGATACTGAAATCAATGGTTCACATACTGTACTTTGCCACACACATCTAATATTGCATCCTTTTCTTCAGTAAATAAATGATTAAGTATAATATTTCGGCTCCTTTGTTTAATTGAGTTCTCTTTATCTACTTTTAGCACTTGTGTGAAAATCTGATGATTTTTAAGGCGTTCGCAAACATTCAAGCACCACTGCAGCTGTGTAGACATAAAATCTATAGTCAATTTAGCAAGGCAAACATTTTCAGCATCTTTACACTGGCTTATATCTTATATTTATGGTTTTGCTTCGGCTCACTCAGGATCACAGCAAAGTAGGCACCGAAAAAGACCTCTGCTTGGTTCCTGGTCCCATACTGCAGAAACTCAAGAAGGTAGCACAAAATAAACATGTAGAGCCAATACCTGCAGTGGAAAAGGGCCTAAGGGAACAAAAAGAAAAAATTCTTGTTTTCAGGTGAATGTACACTAGTGAAAATAGATTTCCGCATATTATATTTATTTTCTGCAAACAGATGAGTCTAGATTGTACACACTGCCCCTTTAATGAACATATGTTGTTTTCATGACAAACAAGTGTAGTGGTGACGCCTGAAATGCCTCCACTTGCAGCAGCACAATTAAACACTTGATTAGAGTTAAAGAATGCCAGATTACTGATGAGGCAGAGACTTTGGAAATTAGATTTTGGTTGACAATCCCCAACATACTTTCTACCATGACTGCAGGACGTCATGAGATCATCACCAAGGAGATTCTGGAGTTGGACCCAGCAGACAATGTGTGGACAGTGGTGGAAAGACGAGCAGCCATGCCTGACAGCTATGACGTGTGTGTGGTGGCCAACCTCAATCCCCGAGACCTCCTCAGGCATTGATTTAACCCATGTGACTGAGAGAAGATGGTTATTTAGCATTTAGTTTACGTCTTTCAGGGTTTCCAAACATTAAATTTACTTAAAGCCATAAGTGTGAATTTCAAGGGGGTTGGTTCCCCTTAGTAAAATGTGCAAATGTTTGTTTTTTCACCAGTACTTTTAGGTCTCCAGAAAATCCCTGCTTTACAAATGACATTTTTGTCCATTTGAATATTTTTTCCATGTCTTGACAATTTTGTTCATTTTGTAGATTATTTTGTTGCTTATTTTGTTCATTTTTTATCATTTTGTTGCTTATTTGAATATTTTTTTGTTAATTTTCTTGATTAATGTCTTCTTTTTTTTTTTTTACATTTTTTAAGCTAGTTTTGTTTATTTTTTATTTCCTCAATTGTTTTGTTCACTTTTATGCATTTGGTTGCTTATTATTTGTTTGTTTTTTTGATAATTTTTCTCATTGTTAATTTTTATTCATTTTTTTATTTTAAACATATTTATGCTTAAATTGATCATCCTTGCCCATTTTTCTTTGTTGTCTAAATTATGTTGTTAATTGTTGGCTCATTTTATATCTTATTTTGCTGATTTTAGTCATTATATTGATTGTTTGGTTCACTGTTAATTGTAATTTTTAACTTGTAAAGTACTTTTGGCAGCAAGAGCTGTTGTAAATGTGCTATATAAATGAATGTGACCTTGATCTTGTTAATTTCTTGATTATTCTATCAATTTTTTGCCAATTTTTACTAATTTTGTTCATTGTTCATTTCATTTATTATATTGTTAATATTTGCAGATTTGGTTGCTTTTTTATCACTTTTGTTTATTTATCTCAATTATTTTGTTGATTTTTGGTTTGTTAAATGGTTATTTTGTTCATTTATTAAAGTTACCTTTACAAAAGTATGTAGGAAAAGCAGAGATTGATGCATTAATGATTCACCTGGAGACAGAAAATAGTGTTCAACGTCCAAAATTGGCAAGAGAAATGCCTGACTTTAAATGTTTCCACAATTTTCATATGCAACCTACATCTTGTTTATTTTAATGTTTGTAAAATTATGTCTCTCCTCATTTAAATTAAACCATATATAGCCATTGTTAATTGTTAAGAGTTTCCTGTCTCTTTCTTCAGCCTCCACTTCCAGTTAGTTTCTTCAAAGTCTTTTTTCCATTGTTTTCATTTTTTAGGCTCACCACAAGTTAAATCATCATCAAACGGCTCTGACTGAAGTGGTAAAACAATATTGATCTGTAAAGCATTCCACACATGCTTGTTTTTTCCCTTTCTTCCCTCAAATAAGAGCCTTCGGGAAAATCCAAAATGATACCAAATGCCTGGATGCTGCTCCAAGAGGCGGCCTCGTCATGAGCAGGCTCCGCCCATCGCATCTGACCATGTGTCCCGCTGCTCCTGTTGCTGTGTTTTCCAAGAGAGAGAGCAGATTACGGTTGTTCTTCACATGGTACACATGGAGCGTCTGGGTGTTCTCGTCGTTTAAGCTTTTCTGATAGCTTATGGTGTTAATTTCGCTCTATATGGGCCATTTCTTCAGCACATACACGCGATTCTGCACCATTTTTTCCAGATTACAAAGTATCCAGTCCCAGGCAAGGCTACTCCTGACAGGTGCGCACACTGCGCAGAGAGGATGGGCAGACGTGAAGCGGTCAGCAGAGGCGCAATGAACACCAACAACCGCTCCGAGCTCGGATGTTTGCAGGACGCCGCATCCACCGGTAATGACACCGGGGAGCCGAGGCTGGTCGAACGTCAGGGGCACCCAGAGCCAGACGCGGAGAGCAGGGCGCCGACTGACGCTGCGCCGATGGAAGTGAAGAAGCACCAGCACAAGCACAACTTGAAACACCGCTATGAAGTGATGGAGACTCTGGGTAAAGGCACCTATGGCAAAGTAAAGAAGGCGATAGAGAGAGCAAGTCTGAAGACGGTGAGTGTTTGCCATTTAAGGAGACATATATTTATATCCATTATTGAGTAGTTTATTTAATTCTTACATGTCCCTAGAATGTGTATTTTAACTGTCAACTCAAAATACAATAAAGATCTTTCATTATTATACGACAGCTGTATATAAGGATGACTTTAAATGTAAGCAGCGCTTCCTTCCTTCTTCATTCTCCAGCTTTGAAGTGAC
>JAQQAE010011618.1:0-13532 GCA_029823295.1 Pseudamia nigra | reverse complement strand
CCTGTATCTTTTCCTTTGGCCAACTTATTATTCCTGTAGGGTATCTGATTACTGGCAGGGTGTAGCTGTTTATTGCCTGGAACTTGTTCTTGCCATTGAGCTGACTATACATACATTATATATATATATATATACAGAGGTGTGTTTGTGTGTGTGTCTGAACACAACATATGCCCCTCTGAATAAATTGCACATTATGAAGTTACTCACCACTTGAGTAGTTTTCTACTAAATATTTTTACTCACACTTACATACTTCTTTTTGAATTCTTCCTCGGTCTGAGTCATTTTTATTATAAAGTAACAATACATTAACCTGATATTGTTTCTATTCACTCAGAAAATTCTATATAGCATTAAACATATATGTAGGAATGAAGGTTCTTCCCCTTTGCGCTACAAAACGTTTACAATATTCACGGTGACAGACACAGAGAATGGCTGAGGACATGTTGTCCCTCGGGGTGATTTATCTCCGGTGTCACGTATGATACAGTTCTAAATGTGCCAGAAAACCGTGGCAGTCGCACTTATTTCTCGCTCGCCCTGGTTTTATCGACTATGTGCAGAGTAACGCACGAGCGGAAATAGTATGAGGGAGAAGCTCAGCAATGAATGGCTAAAAACGACTCCCACCATCTAATTCATGTTCAACTGTGTGTTTTGCGTCGTTGAGTATGAGTGCACTGTATCACAATCGGGCACACAGGGTGTAGGCTTCTTCAGAGCGCGAGACAGGTTCTCAACAACTTTCACGCAGGTATGTCAAGTGAAAGCACGTGATCACAGCGCAAACCGGAAACCAGGCGATTTCCTTTCAAAGCAAAGGCTAGAAGTGTATCTTCAGCCAAGTCTCCATGTAATTTCCCACATAAACATGACTATACACACTTTAATTTCCAACACAAGGGCCGCTGATATTTTTTATACTTTATTATCAAATCAAATCTTATTTGTAGAGCAGGTTTTATATATAAATGTTGCACAAAGTGCTTTACATACGAAAAACACATATAAACAAATACGTCTACTGTATATTACATATACATGCACACACACTCTCCTCTCACAGTTTCTGGCACTAAAGGAGTCTAAAAATATATTTTAAACTGTAGCCTCAGCACTACACACTTTTGTGCCTCCATTATCCACACTGACTACAGAGTTAGTAAGAGAGTGGAGATTTTCTCTTTTGATTATTATAAATGTGTAACACAGTAAAGGGAATACATGTAAAAATGCTGATAAAAATGCTGCCCATGTGTTTCTTCTTCCTCTGAGTGAGGAGCACCTCACTACATATTACCATTTATATCATCATTGTATTTTTTGTGAGTGGAAGAGTGGCATGAGTTACTTCAGTCATGACAAAGTGACGCCCAGTTCGACCGATTGCTGCACAATTATTGCATATTATGCATCCATTACTGTCACATTTTGTGTGCATTTTAACTTGGTTTTAGCCATTAATTATCATTTAAATTATATCAAACTTGCTAAAGGGTTAAGGCCAAGATGTGGATTTTTAATGATAGTCCTCTTGGTTTAAATAACTTTCAATCAACAATGGTGCTCCTTGCTAGATTGGATCCACTTGAGATCATTTAATATAAATGAACCTCTGTGTCACTTGGGCAGAAGTGAATGTTTGATTTTCTTTTTAGGCAGAAAAAAGGCCATTCAGTCGTAAAGTAACTTCCAATAGAAACGGGTTATTTTGAAAACCCTGTCAGGAAGTCTTCCTACGTGGGTGTCTCGGTGTTGACAGTGGTCATGCCCACTGCGCTGCGTGGATTATCGCTGTGGGAGAGGCGACCGGCGAGGAGACGGAGGAATCAGTGGGACTGTAGCGTTAATCTGTCGGGGTGGATGACCACAGCACGGCTTTACTGCCAACCTACCTCCTCTTCGTCTTCTTCTGATGAGTGGTTTTTCCATTTTCTGCCCTGGTCCAGACTGCAGATGAGACGCGCAGAGAGGAATTAACAGAGGGAGAGCGACGTAAACAGAGACTGGGAGACAGAGAGAGAGAGAGAGAGAGAGGATGGGAAGGGGAGCTAGAAGCTGCTTCTGAAAGTACAAAACCCTACAAATCCGTTGTTGAAAAGCGTGTATTTATTGGACACCAACCCCTGGACCTTCACGGGGAAATTTAAATAAAGCTTCAACAAACTCAACAAACTCAGACTCATCCAGTGGATTTTTAAAGGAATAATTAGACTTTTCCACCCTTCTGCTTGGGATATTATTGTAGTGGAATTTGTAATTTCACCGCGGGAGGACAGGAAAAGAAGCAGGGAAGGAGACACTGCTGGAAGGAAGAAGAGACACAGAGAAGAGAAAAAGAAGTGGTAGAAGGGTGTAGGGGGATCATTTCGGTTTCTGACGGATAGGATCCTTCAATCACTCCGCGGATGGAGGGATGAAACCGGGAGGAAAAGACGGGGAGAGCGAGAAAGCGATAGGAGGGAGAAGAGGAGGATGTAGTCGTCGGGCGCTGTGAGAATGAAAAACGGACGCACCCCTCTGGAAGGAAGGAAGGATTGAACTATAAACCCATACGGAATTTACAGCCTCCCAAAGGATATTACACATATTTACCTCGACGCACACATATGGGGCATGTTCTCTTATCTGGAAGCTATTCGTATGGAGTTACAACTAGAATCACCGCTATCATTCTAATTATGGGATTTGGAAAGATAATTGCCCTCTGACACTCGAAGAAACTTAACGTCCGGAAAGAGGTAAACTTGTTAGTGTTTTCTGCACATAACGTCTGCCTGCCTCGTCTTTAATCTGCCTGCTTCATTCTGTCTCTTTCTTTGCTGACTGCGACTGTTGGAACAGAGGTGTAGAGGCTGTTCACGGGTTAAAATGAAAGCACAGACAAAGTTGGCCATTTCTAATTTCTGTATAGTCATCTTGTCTCCATCCGGATTTAAGAGGCAGAGCGCGTGCATTTGGGATGCGGGGTGGGCGGAGGGTTTGGAAAAGGTCAACGAGGCAGAACGTTGCAAGGTCAAAAGAAGAGCGATAACTTATAGGGTCCAAATGTGGATGTGTGGAGGTGTGCGAGGTTGGTGGAGCCAGAGGGAGGGGATTATTACTGCACCCACTCCACTGTCTGTGTGCGGCGCCCAAAGTCCAACGGGAGTTCCGTGTCGGCCACGGCATCGTTTCTGGCGTCTGAGGAGACTTAGTGGGACAAACTAAGTCGCAAACACTGGCCCTGTGTCACTTTGTGCGCCGCACACTGCACCTCCACCCCAAAAGACGGAGAGTGTGCACGTGCGTCGTTAGTTCTATGTCGATGTGTAAAAACCTGCATCATCTCTTATGCAGCAAGTGAGGTTGAATCCTCTAAAATAAATGGGGAGGCAACATCTTTGTTCGTCTCGCGTGTGCGCGTGCGCAACCGAACGCTATACCTTGCTGGCACAGAGCCAGATGACGGAGCGCTCACATTGTCTCGAGCGTGTGCGCGCGCGTGCTCTCGTCCGTCAGTTTCAAATTATTATAGGGGTATGTGTGTTTTCCGCTTCACAGCACCTCAGAGCCTATGAAATACATACAAAAATCACCTGCATCCTACTTTACTAAAACATGGTGAAGTGATGAACATAATTATTATTAGGTCAACGTGTGATTCTCAAAACTGCCATTTCTCATTTATTTTAAATTTGAACATGAGAACAGAAACGCACTTGTGCAGAAGTAGCATTTACTCTGCACATACACTATATTTCAGCTACTTTAGTTGGCTAATTCTTCTGTGATTGGTTTTGTCCTTTGTATCCAGGCAGGCTATAGGTTTAATACTATTTACTGTCACATAAAACTGTTAATTTGAGAGCCATGGAAATGAAACTGTTACATTTGCATGCCCTTTAATTTGAGATAAAGTTAAGGAACTGCGATGCAATGTATGGCCACTTAAAATTTGCAGTATCAATAATTGCTTGCTTTTATATCATTGATTTTAAATGCTAACAAGAAGGTATTGTACTAACTGCTCCAAGAACATTATTTGCCTTCTTCACCAGTGAACAAAAATGAATAATGTGGCCTGTTGTCACAGAGTTCAATGGAAAATAATCTCTGAAATTGTCAGCACATAAGAAGTTTTAAGTTTTAATTTACTGTAATTTTAGTACACAGTAATTCAGCTGAAATTGCATCAAATATCAATATCTCATTTTAGTCTAATCTGTTGCCAATAATATTCTGTTTTGGTGTGTTGTACTGTATTTTTTCTCTTGCTCTGACTGTCTTGGTTTGGATTGGAGGTTTATTGGTTTGCACCATACAGTAGCTCACGTTGATTGATCAAGCCAATAAATTTATCCACACGAGCCACTCATGCTGGTGCTAATGGCCCGAGGATATGGAAGTATTATGCAAATGATTCCTGGCTCTAGCTAAGCAATGTGGGTGAATGAACAAGGGAGAGAAACTAGTGATTTTCAGTCCATTTTAGTTGTGTTTAGTCTCCTATTTATGTCTAAAAGGAGTGGTTTGCTCTGCTATTAGGTACAAAATGAATTGCAATGCACTTTATGTGACAAATTTGGTTTTGACAGAAAAGATGGTAGCATTTGAAAGCAGATGAAAGTAACTTGACACTTTAATTTACTTTACAGGTGTCTGTGCAAAAATAAATAGCATGCAGAGTTGTGCAAAACCCTGGTTCCCCTCTGTAAGTCCATGTCTTTTTTTTGTGTGTTGCATGGCTAATACTGAAAGACAACTGCTTGTTCCTTTAATGGCATGTGTAGACCAGACTGAAAGAAAGCAAAACAAAACATATTTCTTATCCAAAATCTCTTATCTTTGATAACCATTTTTGTCTTTCACCCACACAGCATCCCAGATATGCTGTGTGGGTGAAAAATGCAACTCTTATCAGCCAGCTGAAGAGGATGTAAGGGCTCTTCTTTATTCTTTATAGGGGCAGGGGGCTTTTTATTATGCCTGTCTTTCTTTTTGCCCTCTGTTTATCTCTCTCTAGCCCTTATTCTCGCTCCCTGTTTAGCTATCTGACAGAGGGCTGCAGGATCCTGCAAAGTGGGTGGTGGAGCTCTAATTCAATTTATCCTACTGCTCAGAGACAGACAGAGAGAGCGGCAGAGAGGGAGGAGAAGGGAGCGTGAGATAGGGAGAGACCACAGATGTTAGGGAACATTTCCTATTAGGAGTTGCGAGGCAGACCTTATAGGAAGCCGAGTTGATGTTGCGACATCTGGATTGACTGCGTGGGTGACAGAAAGTCTGTGTGTGTAAGAGCATGCATGTGGTCAATATAAGCTAAATGAGCACGTTGTTAAAGCGCCCCCACTATATCTGAAAGCATAATGAGGAGAATGTCTCTTTTATTTTCGCCATTATTCAGCTGTTGAAGCACAAGTGACTGACATCTACAATATATTACTTACACTGAGTGAACACTCATGGGTGGAGTGTTGTACTGAAAACTACATTGATTTGCTAATTTCTAATCACCTCCACAGAGGAAAAGAACAGATAAGTAGTTGCCCAATTTTACTCTAATCTTGTCCCAAATTAGTTTTGTTAATAACAGATGCAACATTTTATTGTTGCTTTTGTTGGCTATTAACATGGTTTGGGTCTATGTGAATAACGAGAGAGTGTTTAAAATAAATGGGCCAATAACTCATACCAATGTCATTGTTAATATTATTATTATTATTTAGTTTTGTATAGTTTTAACTGGAATTTATTTGTATTTTTGAGCTAGGGAAACAAAATATCGAACTGGGCAAAAGCTTTAGGCACCAAGTTGATATTGACTACATTTTATGATTGGTATGTGTGTAGAACTTGCAAATATCCATCTTTGATTTGTTGTTTTTGTAGAATTGTAAATAAAAATACAGAAAATATGTGCACAGTATAAACACATAAAAGTCAGAATTAAATGGCTTCAACATGCATAAATCCATATTTATTGTGGCCTCGTGTGACAAAAGGAGCCCAAACAATATTGATAAGCTGAGTGAGATATGGTTCAAGTCACTAGAACTCATATTTTCTGTCCCAAATAGTTCCGAACATTTTAAGTGGAAAGGGAGGCAACACTCGCTCTTCATGAATGGCTGTCCACACCACGGTCAAAAAGCTCTCAAATTTGCAAAATTTTCAGCAAATTCTTCTTTTCCAACAATGCAAATAATAACTTGGCACTTTAATAATTCAACTTTATGATGTTACCTGCTAGAATATGCTAAATAAATATGGGTGAGTTAAGTACCCCAAAACTCTTCTACCTAGGTCTTTAAGGGTTAATTATCATCCTATTGGCTGAAAGCTGATGCCAGTTAATTTGGCCTTAACTGTTGCTTTGGTGTTATACCATATCTGTACATCCCTACTCCACTATTATTTATTTAATTACAAGGTTGTGTCAGTCAGTCATCAGTCTTTGCATCTGCTTTTGATCAGCTTAGTTCCTCCTCCTTAAATCAAACAGAAAATTCACCACCTGAGTGTACTGGCAGCGGCATACCTCACGGTTCAATCATGGGTCCTATTCCTTTTTGTTACATAAGATCTATATGATGGAAGAATTCTTTTACTGGTGATCCACAATGATGCCTACACATGCAGCTGAAAGACCATGGTTGTTTATGAGAGCTAGATGTCTGCAAGATTACTCTGCTAAGTTCTTTGTAGCTCACTTTCGAGAATGGAAAACATTCTTCCCCTTCAACCCAGAATACACAACTTTATTAACAACAGATTGACCTTACAATGTACAGTGAAATCCTGCACAGAACAGTATTTACACGCTACATGAAACAGTATGTGATGTGATGCAATTAAAATTCACTAGGTTCAGTAGAACAGCATTAATTCAGCTGTTGCTACCAAAATACGCTAAATTTGTGGTCCTATAAGGTATTTACATCCCTTAACATGAGAAACTTAGAGAATACAGTGGTCCCTCGCTATATCGTGGTTCACCTTCCGCGGCCTCGCTGTTTCGCAGATTTTTTTTTTAGTGAAATTTTTATGTACTTTTTATACAGCATATGAACGCGCATTGTGTTCTGTGTCCTGAATGGCTAAAGGAGAACCCGCGCATTGTGTTCTGCATCCTGATTGGCTAAGGCCAATGTCAGTCACCTCCTCCGTGTTGTGTCTCCTGTGCTGTGCAGTGCAGAGTGCATTCAGCTTCGCCAGACCTCCACAGGTGGTCGCTGGCGGTGTAAGCTTCGTAGGTTGATCATTGAAATTAAATTTGTTGTTTCTGGAGGCCATTGTGTTTTTTGTAGGACAGCATTTGTTTTTTTGTTTGGACCTGAAAACAGCTTTTTCCATAAGAATCTACTTCGCGGATTTCACCTATCGCGGGTTATTTTTAGAATGTAACCCCCGCGATAAACAAGGGACCACTGTACATAAATTTTTGTGTCATAAACTAACTACTGTTTTCATTTTTGGCAAGCGGTGAAAATGCAGTAACTCTAAATAAACTGCCGGTCTTCGCCAAGGCAGGATTAGTGTTTCGCCGGCTGGTAGCGGTAGTTAAGTTCCTGCTTAAAACCCATTACTGAGTCTTTAAATACATTTGAATAGTTTGCTTGGGCCTGTTGTTATAATGTTATTGTGATGCTTTCTTGGAAATTTTTATAATTTGCTGTGTAACTTAGTGCCAACAGCAGTAGTTTTTGTATGTAATCTTCCATGAATACATAGATTTTTCAGTGACATATATCTCAGTAAGTTGTATTTTCATTTCATTCTCTCTCTCTCTGTCTCTTAGTCTGTTGCTGTCTCTCCACCTCTTCACACACCTGCTGCTTCAAATCATCCATGATGTGTCTGGCACTAGATCTGCTTTAGGAGGCTGCTAGGGAGAATGTTTGTGTGCACTGTGGGTGTGTACAGTATGTGTGTGTGTGATGGCGTGACATGACAATTTTGGGACACATTAGATAATAATGAGGAGTGTATGTGCAATGGGTCCAGGACCTGTGGGATCAACCTTTCTCCCTGCATTCTTTCCTCCCTTGTTATTACTTTTTACTCATAAAAGTATACATGAAAGAAGTCTGTTCAGTCTCTACTCTGGGCAGAGACATTTTGGAGGACTTTGCTCTGCTTACTCTGCTTATTTCACCTAAACATACCACAGGTTCAGGAGTCATTACATCATGTCAGTCACCAAGTCTGTGTGAGGAGTACGGCACATCATATACATATATGTCATTTCTGCTGTACAGTGCAGAGCAACTCCTTGGGTTACTTGATTGGTAAGTTTCCGTCAGTAATTGCACCTAATTCTGTGTATTTTGTTATTACTGTAACTTCACACTGAGTAGAATCCACACTTCTCTTTTTTGATGTCTGCCTTTTATTTTCAATTGTAGCAGTTTCCACATTTGCCTGAATAACCTCTGCCACTACAGTGTGTTGGAATAGCAGTTTCTGATGTGAACGTTTTACTAATGAATTGCAAACAAGTACCGTACACTCATTAACATAAGTCATATTAGTGCAAGAAGACAGGAAGGGATTTAGGGATTTTGGTTTTTTTTTTAACTGGGTTTCAAGCCTTTTCAGCCTATTAGAGAGGGTTTTGGTGTCATCATTCGACTAATTTATTGCAACACAGTTGCCATCAGGGGATTTCACCAAACATAGTATTCACTTTCTGAAACTGACCCACACTACATAAAAACACAGCTTTTGTCTACACAATCAAACAGTAGCTCCTATGAGAAAATCCCAAATTCAGAATATATGAAACATCAGTGCTATGGAAAGCATTTTAAGAATTGAGCAAGATGCTTTGTAGCAATGCCTTTTGAAAATATTATGAAACCCATCAGAGGATCAAAACAGGGAGAATATTTACAAGTCGGACAGAACAGAAATGTACAGACGGACAGTTGCGGTGGCAGTTCTCTTACGCGCCCATACCTTTCTCCACCTGCAGAACAGCTGACAAGTTGCTGAGTTGGTGCAACTCTAGATACCTTTGAGTCTTTGACAATAATTCCTGCTGTGTGTGTTTTCTCCAGAGCTGAATTTGTACAGTATGTTGTGCTCAGCCAAAATGTCTATATGTAGAGTTTAGTTACAGCATCTCTCGGACTCATTAAATGTTTGCTGACAAGCTTTCACAACACCTGGACAGATTCTGTTTGATTCAGAATCTTATGGAAGGCAATAGAAGGAACAAGCAGCAGTGAATACATGATATAAGATTAGCACTACCACCCTGTTTCACTGACGATGCTGGAGAGCTAAGTATATGAGATGATAGAAGAGGAAGCATAGTGTAAAACAGCTACAGTATTTATTTTTCAGCACTTTCTTCTGTTTTATTCTTTTGAATAATACAGATAAAGGAATAAAGTGTGTAGAATTACTATATTTGTAGCCAACTCTGCATTCCCTGGCCAGACGAGGTGCCATTTTGTTTATGTGCAGTGTATGTGTGTTTATTGCTACCCAGAGCTTTTTTCATAAATAACACTGCATTCCAAGTCAATTTGTAAGGTTAAATGACTATTAGAAACAATAATGACCAGCCATGCTTTCTCAAGAACTGCGGTGATGGTCATAATAGAAGGAATATTAAGATAATGCACAAGCAACGGTGAATAATGCTGAGTCAGAGTCATCATGTTTACCATACCCAGTGCGTGTGGATTAGGCACTCTGTGGGCTTGAATTATATTTGTAGGCATCTGGTGGGAACATAGACAGTTAAATTGAATCTAAAAATACTCTTAATTGGAAATATGTGTCTTTGTAACACTAGAGAACAGCTCATTGATAAGAATGCCACAAATACTGCAATGATAGCACACACAGTTACACAAATACACTGTAGTGCATTTTATATACAATGCATGTACTGCTTCATTATTGCGACTGATTCAGTAAACTGCACTGGTGATATGCTAGCACAAAAACACCCGTAACGTGCTGTACCTAAGCGCAATTTGCTTTCCTTTTCAAGATGTTTCTCTGCACATCAACGCATAGATGTTTTTCTAATTGAAACTGCAGAAACCAATTTAGGAGTTTAGTTTATTTCTATAATAAAACACACACTAGTGTATAAAAACAATGACCTTATACATACAGATTTTATGAGGACTAGCTTTTAAACAAGATAGTCTAACAGAGTTTGATGTGCATAGCAGTTATGACTGCAGCATCAGAGGGACCAAGTCCTGAAAAACAGCATCATAATTAATAGCAGGTTTCAGATGGTGAAATAATACTGTATGTCTATGCTGTGTCACAACTAACTGATCAGAGAAGGTGGAACTGAAAATTACACTGTGGACATGTACAAAATCTGGCACAGCACTGACAGAAATAGTACATCTATCAACAGTCTGGTGGATTAAAGTGAGCAGATAGAAGTATCCACTGGACATGTACTGCAATGAGGAGCTGATTTTGATTCTGTCAGTATTATGATCTGTTTGAACTTACTGAAGAGCTGGCCTCCATGTTAGAGTGTGATTTTATGGACACTGTGCATAAACACTGATGAAGTTGTGATCAGTGTTCTCTGCCTGCTCGGTCAAAACAGTTATTTGTGGCCTCCATACTTTCTCTGCCTTTTAAAATTCAGTTTGACTGTTAGTCAGTTCGCTCTTACTGTACAACTCAATTCCCTTACGATTCAGGCAGGACTGAAATGACTGGGATGTAGCTGGGATAGACGTAGAGATACGCAGAGAGGCTCAGAGCTATGTGTCAGTTTGTGTACAGTTAAAACATGCTCTCTAAACATTGTGTCTGTTGTAGGTTGCAATTTATGCCACATTTTTTGAATTGGACACTATCAGCACTGAGGTTTATTTGCATCGAGACGGGAGATTTTTGTGCAGAATGTATGAATATGTCCTCATTAGCATCCATTTGCATCCAAGCAAATGACACAGGAACAACTCAGACTGCCTGCTTTGCAACACTGTATGTGTGAACATCACCCTTTGCAGGTGCTTTGTGAATTACATGCTACTTTTCATGCAATTTGCACATGTTTAACAGTCACTAAACAATACAGACCTTTTCTGGGTCTGTCCCTTTGGATTGGAGGAGCAATTTAAGCACAACTGACAGTTCCTGTATGTGCATAGTGGACTTGAGGCAGGTATTTCAGCACGAGGCATTTCAGGACATCTGCATATTAACAATGTTACAGACCAAATCAGCACAATGGACAGCTCAGTGTGCAGCACAACCCAGTTCAATGTCCCAGAGTGCACCACTCTGGTTAGGTCTCAAGGGATTTTGCATTTGATACTGACCATACAAGGCATATGGTCTTTTTAATTTGCCTGCTATTTTTAGCCCAATGAGTCTATATTGCAGAATAAATAGGGGTGCACTGGTCGTACAGTTCATGTCCAAATTATATTGTACTGACCAGCCTATGCAGTATAATTCAGAGATGTGTTTGCTAAAGATAACTGATGCATCCAAGTGAATATAAAGAATGTGTTTGTGTTTTATGTGTCCAAGTTGTTGAGATCTCTGTTAAGACAGTTTATTTCTCTCTCAGATGCTTGGATTGTTAATTTATTAACATTACAGTGAAAACATAATTATATACCCATAATAGTGATCAGTAACATAATAACTGATCATAACAACAAGCATGACTTAAAATTATCACCTGTGAAGAGGATGTATGTTTCTGCCTGATACTTTAATAGCGTGCTGTGGTAATCAGCAGGACATGCAGGTTATGGTGATAAACTGTGTTTTTTTTTTTTTTTTGGAGCAGCAGAGGGGCTGAAAACTGAGTAGATTAAATGTTGCATTTAATTAAGAGGCTTGGGATCAGGAAGTCAGAGATCAGTCTTGGCCCATGCCAAACATACCTACATTTAGCCTAGCTTGTTAGCGCATGCCATCTGTTCACACAAAGATTAGCGCTACACAGCAGGCGCTAACTATGGGTGCATTTTGTAGTTCAGGGCTGTAAAGGCTGCTATTTCCTAAACCATATTCCTTGTGATGGTGAATGAGTGCATGATGTTGATGGTATGTGGGTTTCTCTTCTCTTTCTTTCTGGGATGGACAATAAATTTAATGCAGACAGTTATCATTAAACTTGTCATATGTCCATGTTTAAATTAAGTGTCATTACTTCCACTATTGACACCCATTTAAATACAGTATGTGCACATAGCAATATAATTGGCATCTACAGTTTTTATTGCACCAGCTCAGGCTGGTTAAGACTCAAGACCATGTGGGGTGCAAGCAGGGATAGCTTCCAAATCACTGCATCCTACTTAGTCAGATCTTACACCAAATGCTAAAAATAGCAAGGTAATCCTAGCAATTGGCTGCAATTTTATATAATTTTGTATTTTTTCTTCTCGGCACACAGTTGAATCCACTAAGTTGAGTTGATACGAACATAAATTTCAATACATGGCATAGGTTAGACATAGATGTCATGATAGTTAAATCGCTTGTCAGTAAGGAACAACCACGGCTTCAACAGACTTATAAACATGCCACTGAGTCGTCTACTCAGATCAAAACAGAGTGCTCAAACATACCTAAATATATACAACTGTGATAGAGAGAAATCCACTGTTTCATGTCTAAGGGCCATATGATAAGTTTTCACTTTCAAACCACCTGTATAATTTTGTAGAAACTCAATTGAGAGAGTGTTGATACATTTCTCCAAAACAATGATGAATCTACTAGATATATTTGGCAGATAAATCTGTGCCCTATGAGTGTGTGTGCTTTGATATAACTTAGCTTAGCTACTGGCTGTAGACATTTTATTGCTGTTTAATTTCTCTATGATGCTGTTTGCTCATTCAGACTACAAACCAGAAGCTCATCTCACAGAAGCAAAGGAATAAAATGGCTACAAAAATTGCCTGACCTTGGAGGAAGAAAATGTTGGTGTAACATTTGCTTAAATGAAAATAATCTCAGCCCTTATTGTGAAAATATGACAGGAACAATAACAGTAACATTTTATGACCACATGCAAAACACACACACATACACAAACACACACACAGTGGTCATGTATGTACCCTTTAGAGGCTGTTGGTCCTTGATAATGAGTTTTCATTTTGACGGTCAGGATGGTTTGATCTCTCTACCTCACTGCTCACACACAAATACAAATACTTGAGTACACACAATGCGGTGACAGAAAAACATGGTCTACCAGACAAAATGCAAACCAGGTAAGGAAGAGGTGCTGCTGTGAAAAGCCTTCACCTGCACCCTCATCTTCAATTCTGTTACAGTACTCTAGTTTTTTTTTTTTTTTTAAAAAGCAAATGCAATTTTGCTTTATTAGGAATATTTAGTTTTCCCCAAATGTCATTTGTAGGAAAATAAATAAATAAAAAGTACCTGCAGTATAGACTAGAGTGCACTTTATGGTGTCACGACCGGAACGAGGCTGACAGGGCAGAGACTCAAACGCAGGACTCAGAGTGCGGTACTTAATAGATGTGTTTATTATACTAACAAAAATGATAATAACGATA
>JAQQAE010011617.1:0-13532 GCA_029823295.1 Pseudamia nigra | reverse complement strand
GAAGGATAATCAAATATATATCCAGTTGAGGTCAAAATTATTACCCCCCCCCCCCTCCAGCTCCCCCCACCGCGCTTTGCGGCCATCAACAATCATTCTTCTCCAGATCTGAACTCATTTCTTTGGTTTTTGACCTGATGCTTTTACAAGTGATGCCAGAAATTGTACTGTGCTTGAAGAAAAAGGTCAGGTTCTTCTAGCCATTAAAATAAAATAGCTGTTTTGAAATGAAACTAACATGATCTGAAATGCTCTGTTAAAAATCTGGCAACTCAGAAAAAATCTGGAAAAAAAACAGCATTTTGATAGGGGTCTGATAATTTTGACCTCAACTGTATATGCATATGTGAAGAAAAAAAATTGTTTGTCTTACCTGGTCAATCTACATAATAACACAAGAAATAGTAGTCCAAACATTTAGCAACGGTCCAGGGTTTTCTCTGGGTTTTCAGATGCTCATGTAGTGTCTCGTGATGTTCTAGCATTTCCATAGTTTATGGAAGATGTGAACAATTATAGGGAGGGAGGGTCCTACCAAAAAATATTCTTCATAATACACAGTTTTACATACATTTGGACAATTTCCATATGTGTGTACATGTAAGCAGCAAAAGATGATAAACAGCATCCAAAAATGCAGATTTTACTTTTGCTCAGGTGGTTGACCCTTTCTGTATTATCGTATCATGAGGAAGGGTGCTAATTGGAAAATATAATCACTCATTTTCTAAAGCGTCCAACTCGGCTCTTAATCCCTTTTTTTCCTTTCACGTGATATTGAGCACGGAGTCAAACTTTCTAATCTTATTTTTGCAGTTCATTTGCAGCACCATTTTTTAAATGCAGCCTCAATTTAACATCCTTCAGATTTTTAAGAATCCTATCCAGTCTTTTTTTGCACAATGATTTGAACAAAACTCTTAAAGCTGCCTTTCTGTTGTTCAATCATATTTCTTGTTGCCTTTGCTTTTCCGGCATAGTGTTTACCATGCTAACAGGGACATAGCTATCATCCTTCGCCAGATTTGGAAGCTTTTGGGGCATGTCAACAAGATTGTCTAAAACCTTGTCAGACTTTGAAGGGGGACTTCTCTAAGTTACTTGTCGTACGATAGAGCCCATGGCTCAAAATCCGGAGTGATTTGATAGTGAATTTTCTAAAACTGCCAGTCCAGGTGTAGGCACACAGTCGTAAACATGTTAGTATTAGTATCATTAAGATTTGTTTGAAACCATTTGGTAAAAAGCATTTCTTGTTGTACAATGCTAGAATGAGGGAAACTACTATTAAAAGCAAACCCAGTAAGTCCAATTTGTTGAGAGCATCAGTAATGTGTTCAGCAGCTTTGGGCAGTTTGTGGAGGCAGAAAAAGTTGTGTTGATGTCACTTAACATGACTTTGTAGAGTCTTTCTAATCATGCCTTTTTACAGTTTTAAACCTTTGTAATTTTAAACATTATTTTCAACTTGTGTAACTGATGATATAATTAGGGCTATTCCTTCAAAAAATTTCAACATAAGTAGTAGTAATACTACCGGTAATGCCTTGGTGTCCATTGGTCACATCCATCACCATGATGTTTTTTTAAACAATATCTCAATGAGAGTTTCACAGAAACATGTTAGTATTGGAATCATGTAAAGTCAAGTCAAGGGTGAAGTGGTTAGAATTTTAGTGTTAAATGGTCAAAGTCGCTCTGACTTCACAAGACACATTACATCTTTTTTTTTTTTGGTTGTCCACTGTATTTTTATTAAATGTTATGTTCTATAAAGTCTGTCACCTATTGTTGGTTCCCTATAACTGACAAAACTGCATGATCATGATGTGAGCATAAAGGACATGGCTGGTTGAACTAATCACATTACACATTACAGTACAGTTTTATTTTTATTTAATCAACGCTTTTATTCACTCAAAGCAGTGTCGTGACATAAAAAAAATGAAACCTGTTTGGTGCAGTATAGTTTAATTTGAGTGTTTGTTTTAACTCTTCAGCCATATGTTTCAACATCCTGGTGTTTTACCACCAGCTCAAAATGTTCTGTAAAGATATCATTAGTATAAATGTAAGAAGGCTGTATGCGGTCTGGATGCACTGACATGATGAGCAAGTTCAGACCAAGGCACAAACAGGATCAAAAAACAGATTTTCTCTTGACATTCACTACTGTACATATCTTTCCAGTTCAGGGGAAAGGGGAACTGAGGTGTTCTACATTCACTTTGTCGTTTTCCTCTCCCACCTTCCGCTGCCTCTCAATTGTCTCATTTTTGCCACGGAGCTCTGTGGAGAGCTGAGACGGCAGACGTGCATTTACACATCTCAAGTTTTTTTGTTTTTTTTCCAATTCTTTTCCCTCCCTTCCTCCTCGTCTCTTCCTCGCTCGGCTGGCTTGACTCTTCCATCTTTTCTCTCCCCCTAATCAATCAGCATCAACTCCTGCCAGGCCTCCTCAGTGGGTAAATGACCTTACATCTCTCACAGTCCTGTCAGAACTCCCCACCCCTTAGCTACACGTGCATGGTCGCGCACACACCCACATTAACACACACTTACACACCTCCAGAGGGTCTCTGCTCAATGCCACGGACCAACATCTCCTCCTAATGTTGCCGTTGACAGGCCAGGGCTCCTAGACATTTCCCCTTGTGCTTTTTTTTTTATAGTGGAGGATTTTGTTAGGTGTTTATCCCAGGGCTTGAAAGGCTCAGTGCCACTCAGTGAAAGAGGGATATATAGAGAGAGACAGATGGAGAGAAGGGGTGAGAGAGCAGGTGAAATCAAGAGGAAAGAGAAAATGATAAAAATGAGGTAGAAAAAAAAGAGAGACCACCCACCTTCTCTCATCCTCAGCCAAAACTGACATCCGGCCACCCATAAAAACACACCATGTTCCTATACTTTAACAAACTAGGCCAAATTGTTGTTGTGTTTTATGGTTTTCCTTCCCGTCGCTTCACTCTATCGACCGTTCAGCGCAAATGGCAAACAGGTGGACGGTAATTCCTCTGTGAGACTTTTGTTTATCGAACCTGAGCCAAAAGCTGGTGATCAGGCTTCACACAAACAAGCACAGGTCTCCTTGTAATAATAAATTATTTCATCATGTATAGGGATTTAATGGATGAGCAGTCCTTGTTGAACAACCGTGTGTGGCTTCATAAAACTGGCCAACGTGCTCTGAAACAAAAATGCTGATGCCATTGTTTGTTTTTATCTTGTTTACGTCGAGATAAATTGCTATGTTCTGCCAAAACTTTTTAAGATGTCAAATGAGTCAGGAATGGTTTTCCCAAGGGCTTTTCCTGCTCACCCACCCATCCTTGTCACATTTTGTAATGCTATGTTCAACAAGAAAATGAAACATTGGCTAATTGGATAATTTTCCTAATAAGCTCATTCTCAACAGCACATTTACTCTCTCCTTCTGCTGGAACCTGAAATCTCCTCTTTAAGAAGTATTTCATGTCTCCTGTTACATCACGTGTCTCTTTTCCTGACTCTTCCTATGACTTCTCCAAAAATACTCTAAATCTTTTTATCCCTCACAGTAGCTGTCATCTCTCTGTCATTCTTTTTCTTAGGACAGAGGGATCTTTATGAAATGTGCATCTAAATGGTGCCCTGTTTTTTGTTTGGGCTTATACAATTACATTTTTTTCTAGGACAACCTTGTTAAATTTGATGATTCAAATCATATTTCTGAGAGCTCTGTGTGGAATAACCAGTGAAGTCTTAGCTGAATCATCAAATAGACATCTTTTAATTCAGATGTGTCATTATCCACAGCAGAGTGCAGAATAGAAAAAAGAGTTGGGGTACAGCCTCAGGCTTTCAGAACATTGTGCAGTGGTTAGCAATCTCACCTCGCTGCAAGAACATTTGGGTTTGAACCTCAGGTCCAGCGGGAGGCTTTTCTGTAAGGAGTTTGCACGTTAGTCCCCACCCCCCACGTGCATTTCCTCCATGTGCTCCATCTTCCTTCCACAGTCCAAACACCTGCAGCTTCAAATAGAGGTGAAGTCCCACCCAATCCAGTGTGCACCATCAGACATTATTTTAGGGAAAATATAAATATAGAGACAAAAATATCCTTTGCTCTTGTCCAAATTGTGCCATCAGTTTCATATATGATGTTTTTCAATTTAAGAAATAATTTTAGCAAGTCAAGAAAGTGTTAGACTGTGCCAGTACCATTTAGTTTTCATCCATCTCTGCATCTCTCATACACATGGGAGAGGTTTGCCCTCAGGGCTTTCTGGCAGAGAGGGGTCATTTTGCTGTTGTAAATGCAGTGCAGTTGTAAAAGGACTCTTTTTTTAGGCTTTCCCCTGAAAGTTGATGATTTGAATTCTTTGCTAGAAACTCCTCATCACTGGCTATTATATGGTCTATTCTCTGATGTACCTACAGTATTTGTAAGCTATGAGTCCAATGTTCAGACCAGCCCTTCTCGCGTATTTCTTTCCTTCCTGTTGTGTCCAAGAACTTGCTTCTTGAGGATTTGTTGCCTGACCCTGGTATTTAAAACACCTTGAGATTATGTTGTGTTAAGATCTTGTGCCCTGCAGAATAAATTGATTTGGATCCAACCAAATGTCTTGGTGCATAATCTGCAACTGAAAACTAAAAACACTAAGCTATAGTTCGAAAATCCATTTTCCCTTTGGGACATGAACCCCAATCTACGCATCAGTCATGTGTGCAGCGCATTCATCCATGGGGACTCGCTCCACCTGTGGGTTTTTCCTTTCTTTATCCTTACCTCACCTGACTTCCCTAAAGCTCTTCAGCCAGAAAGTGCTGAAGGTTAATGTCTGCTACGACCACCTCAGATCTCGCACACAATACATCACCTACGGCAACATGACCGTCACCTTCGCACATTTCACCTTGTTCCTCCAGAGCAATTTAAAGAGGTATTAGAGGAGGTGAAAATCACTACAAGTCTAGTCATGCTGCAGTAGCACCTATAGCAGCTGTGAAGAGAGTAAGATATGGATTTTGGATTTGGAATTGATAAAATAAAACCATCGCTATATCCCTCTAAACTTCAGAGGTTATTAAATACTGAGCTAGAAGTACCCTTTGGAGTGTCTGTGAAACACCAAATTAACATTTTCTTCCCAAACATATGATTGATTACCATTTTTAAATATGGATGAAGTAACACTGGGGAGCATATGTGGTGTTTTATCTGGAGAGCAAACTATCTTACAAATTATGTGAAGTACATATTTAAAATGCATTCATTATTTAAATAATTAGCACCAAAGACAAAGTAATGTACTGTATTTAGAAATGGCTTTTGTCACATCCTCCTACAAATTAAGAGTTAATTTTTTTTAAATGCTATGTTTTCCAAGTTTAAAATATGAAGTACACAGTAAAAAGAAAGAAGCTGCATTTTGAATACGCTTTGTCTGTGTTTAGTGAACAGCTTTTACTGCTTGACTCTCTGCTTAAGAAATGAGTGCTGCTGCTGTTACACTTCTAACCGGCAGGTGGCTTAGGCTTTAATTGTTGAAATCTAACTTGTATTTTTGTGTCCACAGTGTAAAGACTTCTTCAAAGCCGGCCGGGGGATTTATGAGGACTTTTGCCGCAGACTGCCTTTCTACCCCTCTGACTTCACAGATGGTAGGCTGGACTCGCACCGAAAGTGAATCATCGTCCTTATTATTCCACACCGGGGTGCCTCTGGCAGCTCCTCATTTGTCTGTCACCCTTTGCCTCAAATACATCTGTGCTGCATCTGTGTCACATCTAGGCTCCTCTCCTGCTAAAGTGACTATCTCAGATGTCTTACTGCTGCCATATGTCGCTCTACGTCCAGTATTATTGTAATTTCCCAGGTCATCAGACGGAGACATTGCCCCATACGTTCCTAATGCAATCACAGCAGGTTGCATTGACTCATCAAATCATACTCATTTGAGAAAAAAAGGAGAACCAGGGCATTTGCAATATCAGGGTCCTATAAATGTATACATGCAGCTTTTTCATTTTTTTTTTCTTTGAGTCATTGGCATTGCAGGAGGGGTAAAGCAGAAAAATATTGGACACTGTGTATTAACTCCTAATTCTCACAATCCAGATCTTTTTTCCAAATACCTGAGCCACTTAACGGGTACATGAATCTGTTGTGAATATAAGAGCAGTCGTAATGGCCCCATTTGTGCTACGACAACTACTGTACAAATACATATTATGGTAAAAGCACACATTTAAGTGAAGAGGAAAAACAGTCCATACATTAATTACTTTAATAAATGAAGGTCAGTCAATCTGAAAAATCTCCAAATCTTTGACTGTGTCTCCAAATGCAGTCGCCAAAACCATCAGTCTTTTTAACTTCTATTTGCTGTGTGAGCCTACAAGTTGCATTTTTTTTTTATTACCAGTATGTCCATGTCTTGTACACATGGTATGAGACAAAAGTAAAAACAGGACAATCTTTGTGCTGGCTTGCACTCTGTATATCTTGAGTATTTAATGCATCATACTGTTGTTCCTAAAACTGCAGTGTAATGGTGGTCTTTTTCATTGAATGCTATTTGTGTTGTTTATTTAAATGAAATACACAACCAAAACTCATAAAAATCAAACTGGCTGCCTACATATACAGATACAATAAACTCAAAGGTTTATGCCAAATAGAGGCAGAAGAGAAACATGCATAAATAAATACAAATAAATAACAAATGCAGAAAGTAGAGTCCAAATATAGCAGAAAAGGGCTCCAAGTGTCTTTCCATCTTTGTTGACATTTTGAGTTCTTAGTTCTTAGAACCAGTTCATGTAGCATGGTGAAATTGATGTCCTCCAGTGTTTTAGAATCGATTTTTTTGGCTACCACTGAGCCCATCAGCAGAGCTGTTTGGATGTGTGAGGGGAGATTTAAAGAGGCCTCTGAGCATACAAAAAGGGCCATATCTCTGTCATGGTAAACCCCAGAGAAAAAATTAAAAATACTAGACCAAAATGAGTAAATTAAGGGGCAATTCTAAAAATCATGCAGGTCTTAAAGCAAAATAATTAAAACTATTACAAAGCTTATATTTTTAAATCTGAAAGGGATAAAGAAGATAATAGCAATAAGGTGCTACAGCAACCCCAGAGAGTTTCAGTCTCTCAGCTGTTTTTTAGCTAGTTCTAATTTAGTTTTGGTATTTGGTCAATACTTAATAGATTAAACATGTCAAGAAACTTTTCATTCTGGCCTTTTTAAGAACCCTCCCCTCATCGAGGACCTCAGTTGCCAGTTCCAGTTCTCCCTCCACTGCAACATCCCGTTAAGAAATTATTCACAGATTTTTTTTTGAAAATGTGACTGTGCCCACCTTAGCTGTTTTATTAAATGAAGAGAATAACTGGCCCAGCTGAGGCACAAAATGAGCAACAGAGGAAAAAGTCAGAGATTTGTATTATCATCCTTTTTCACATTAATTGTGCTGTAACAAAATTGAGATATTTCTGTTTTGTGTGCCATCGGATACTAATCATCTGATGATGGTCACACAACCAAAATCACTGTGATCACATTAGAGCCCAATTAAAGTGTTATATTCCAAAACGAGTTATCCTTCATTTGGATAAAAGCGATAACTGCTCCTACAACATAAATGACACAGAACTAAAACAAATGACCTGTATTTTAAAAAGTCAGTGGGTAGCACAGGCCCTGTAGAATAGTTTAACTGTATGTACTGGTTGTTCCATTCTGCCGAGATAATGAATGATGAACTATGTTAATGTTTTTGTCGTTTTGAAATTAAAGCATTGAGCCTCCTCCGCTCCATTATGAGGTGAATATGACTCATGTGTTTGTGTTTGTCTCCGCTCAGGTATAGTTGGCAGTAATAAAACCCTGCTGAAGTACATGACCACAGCCATCTTCCTCTACATCGCCATCCTCCTACCCGCCATCGCTTTCGGCTCACTCAATGACGAGAGCACACGTGGCGAAATCGGTATGAGCACCATTTCATCTTTCAAGGCCATGAGATTAAAGTTTATTCTATGCAAAATGAATGCAACATCAGTGTTTAAAGTGATTTGGACTGATATGAGGAAAGAGACAAAAGGTGTTGATTATGGAAAAATACTAAAGCAAGTGGAAAATCAGGTGTATAATCCACAAAATCAAAGCAAAACCAACAAGGAATCTCCATGTGTCTTATTTAAAGAGCAACAAAAAATAAACTGAGGTACATTAGCATTTTGTTTATAGCCTTTAGTTTGACACATCCCAAACTCCTTTCCTGAAAGACTTGAGCTGTATCCAATCTCATAAGAATAAATATATGTCAGTAACCAACAAATACCAGCTACAAGAGGCTAAATAGTCTAGATGCACCATTTTTCTAGGCTGACTACAATTTGTCTGACCACCTCATTCCAATATTATGTTTGTGATTTTTTTATTCTTTCAAATGTTCACACTAATATGTTTACATTTTTGCTGAATTTACTGTGCGCCTGGCTTACAAGCTACTCTGCCATTTTTAAAATCTTGGAAAATAGAGTTTTGGAAATGCTGCTGTTTCATTTAAATAATGAAGACAACAGTATTAACGGGGTCTGATGAGTTACAATGTATCAGATCAGATGTTAATTCAGCATGTACACTGAAATAATGTCTCTGTGGCAGTTGGTTTTTATTACGACACTACTGATCACATTCACTATAGATAAGTTGTTATTCGTGCAATAATTTACATGTTCAAACCTACTCTGACTCAACAGAATAAAGTAAAAAAGTGTTCCTTATACCAGATAGAGCTTTCTGTACAAGTTAAACTGAACTGAATAAAACTGAAAATGAATCTCAGTTCATCTTTATATACTAATTAATGCTGCTGTCAATTATTAACATTATCATGTAGCAGTAACAGATGGGTGTTTAATAATGGTCCAGTTTATTAGTCTAACTCCACTACTGCAGAGGCTTGTTACATTTACCTCATTTGGAAATGTCACCTGCAGTAATCTTCTATTTGGTGTTTCGTGGTGACGTGTCCTCTCCAGGGATCTCATGCATGTAAATTTCATGAACATGGGATCTAGTGTATGATCATCTGATAAAACCAGGCAACATCCACACGATCAATTGGTGCGTCTCTGCTACTGTGAGCAAACAAAAGAGCTTCATGATAATTCTATGGAGGTAGACCTGTCACAGCTATTTCATAATCGGCCTATCTGACTTAAACACAATGATCTTGCGTAATTATAATAATTGTCTCCACTCATTTGTGTCAAAACAGCTGGAAAGAAATGTCATCTTTTCATCACTGCCTCCACAACATTTTACACTGTTTTCATCAGATTTGGCTCTTTGACATGATCCTCATCTCTAGGTATTTTAACAACAACCCTAACATCTTTGTATTTTATGTTGGTTTTACAAAGACTAAAAAGCAAATAGAAATGTAGTTATTATTTTTTCCCCTCATTTGTTCTTAGGAACAGCATATTTAAATGCCTTTTTCACCAGTTTAGTTCAGTCTTGTGGTACAGCCACCTGTGTGCTTTTCTAAATGTAGACCTGGAGATATGGTGAACACAGACCTGAAATACACTCGGATCCGCAAAGCCGCCCATCCCACATGTGAATACAGCACACAATAATGTCGAAGGGCTAGCTTTATTTATGGGTTGATTTAATGTTAATATATAAATAATGTTTAACAGATGTAATATTTTATATACATGGTTTGATGTGTGCATTAATATAAAACACTGACTTGTCTGCTCATTCCTATTCATGTTTAAAGTGGTTTTGGGGAGGTGGTCTTATTGTTGTTATTTTTACTACTGCGTACAGTTGTATGAAAAAGTTTAGGCACCCCTGACAATTTCTGTTATTTTCATTTATAAATCAGAAGGTGTTTGGATCGTCAATATCATTGTGATGTATCAAAATGAAAATAACAGACACAATAATATTTCAGCAGTGAAATGAGGTTTATTGGATGAACAGAAAATGTGCAATATGCATCAAAACAAAATTAGACAAGTGCATAAATTTGAGCACCCCAACAGAAAAATCACATCAATATTTAGTAGACACTCCTTTGGCAAGAATAACAGCCTCCAGGTGCTTCCTATAACCTCCGAGTGTCTGGATTCAGGATGAAGGTATTTTGGACCATTCCTCCTTACAAAACATCTCCAGTTTGATGGTAGTTGAGCATTAACAGGCCGCTTCAAATCATCCCACAGATTTTCAGTGATATTCAGGTCTGGGAACTGGGATGAACATTCTAGATTGTACTTGTTCCTCTGCATGAATGCCTGAGTAGATTTTGAGCTGTGGTTTGGGTTGTTGTCTTGCTGAAATATCCAGCCCTGGTGTAACTTCAACTTTGTGACTGATTTTTGAACATTATTCTCAAGAATGTGCTGATATTAAGTGGAATCTATGCGATCCTTGACTTTAACAAGATTCCCAGTACCCGCACTGTCCACACAGCCCCACAGCATGATGGAACCTCCACCCAATTTTACTGTGGGTAGCGTGTGTTTTTCTTAGAATGCTGTGTTCTTTCGCCGCCATGCATATCACCCCTTGTTATGACCAAGTAACTAAATTTTCATTTCATCAGTCCACAGCACCCTATTCCAAAACAAAGCTGGCTTGTGTAAATGTGCTTTTGCATACTTTAAGCAACTCTGTTTGTGGCATGTGTGCAGAAAAGGCTTCTTCCACATCACTGTCCCATACAGCTTTTCCTTGTGCAAAGTGTGCTGAATTGTTGAAAAATGCACAGTGACACTCTGCAGCAAGATGATGTTGTAGGTCTTTGGAGGTGGTCTGTGGGTCGTCTTTGACTGTTCTCACCATCCTTCGCCTTTGCCTCTTCTGGCATTAACAAGACCTGTGACTGTGGTTCTTCCATTTCCTGACAATGTTCCTCACAGTGGAAACTGACAGCTGAAATCTCTGTGATAGGTTTTTGTAGCCTTCCCCTAAACGATTTTGTTTTCAGGTCATTTGAGAGTTGTTTTGATGCCCCCATGGTGCCACTCTTCGGAGGAGAAGAACAGCTCGCTGTCGACTGCCTTAAATATCTTTTCTCATGATTGGATGCACTTGTCTGTCAAGTTCAAGGCTTAACAAGCTCACAAAACCAATTTTGTGTTCCAACTAACCAGTGCTAAATAGTTACAGGTATTCAAATCAACAAAATGACAATGGTGCCCAAATTTATGTCTACTTTTGTTTTGATGCATATTGCACATTTTCTCTTCATTGAATAAACCTCATTTCACTGCTGAAATATTACTGTGTCCATAAATCATTCGATGTATCAACATAAAATTGCTGACCCAAACACCTACTGATTTATAAATGAAAATAATAGAAATTGTCAGAGGTGCCCAAACTTTTTCACAAAACTGTATTTGCCTGCTGTTGTTTTGTTTGTGCAAATAAAATCAAAATCCATAGTTGATTATACTTCATGGTATATGTTCAGTTCAACAGTTTGTAGTTTTTAATAAATTCAGAAGTGGTGATATCAGCCTTTCCTTTAAAAATCCAATATTGAGAATGTGTTTCAATATTCACTGACATTAAATGGCAATGTAGGGATACTGCCAGTGTATAAGTAAACTATTACTAGGCTTAAATGAGACTATTGGTGTAAAATTAACAAGAGATGACAACTAAAGTATGTTTATTTGTATGACATTCATTCACGAACAATTGAAATCAGTGATGTCACTGACATTCACTTTGGTAAAACAAATTAAAAGTTTACTGTTGAAAGTCACACGCTCTGATCTGAGGAGTAACCTAGCAGACATGTGTGCACATTAATCAGCACACACGAGTATTTCCTCCTGCGTTATCTCTGTTTGTGTCCTCTCCGTCCAGATGTCCGCAAGACTATCATCGGCCAGAGCATCGGCGGGGTCATCTACTCGTTGTTCGCTGGTTCTCCTCTAGTCATCCCTCTCACCACAGCTCCACTTGCCATCTTCATCAGCGGTAGGTTTCCCTTTCATTCAGCTTAGCCAGAACACACTCCCATTTCTGCAATCTGTGCGGATAGCTGATTTTAGAAAGGATGGGGGCGGGCACTAAGAAGATTATGTTAAAAATCAAAAGTAGAAGGGTATCAAACTGTGTCTAACAGCAGTTAGAAACTCTTCTGCCCCGTTTTACTGGTAAACAACCCCATCAGTGTAATTGTATCTCCAAATTCCTGCTTTTTTCAGGAATGACTAAAAGAACTGATGTTATGTAAGGGTTGGTTACAGAAGCCTACGGGTCAGGAAACTCACTCGTCGCACACACAAACATGTAAACGTTATACTCACTGCAGACAGACAACAGCACATAAACTGTTGTATGGTTTTTACCCAACAGCAATGTTTAGTTGTTTGGAATCTAAGCAATGTTGACGGCAGGAAGCTGCAGAATCGGGGCAGTGATGAGGAAAATCAGCAGCTACGATGCCAAGACGTAGTTTTAATACCAAAGCAGTTTTCTGGGTTTGTGGTGTGATGATCTTTGAAGTAAATGGGTTAGAATTGGGCTAAGCACTTTCTCATGGGCATAATTACACTACATTTCTAGCAGCCTGTAGGAGCTGAACAATGGCTTGTTTGTAAAGTTGTAACTCATGTACATACAATTCTGCATGAGATTACAGTTAAATAGTTTTGTTTTTTATAAACCCAAGGCAGTTCTCTAGTTATATTTGTGTTTGAATGAGATTCTTTTTCCCTCTCTTTTCTGCGTGTTGTCATGGATTACGTTACAGGGATTTAAATCTGTCTCCACACACACACACTTACGGAAACAAATTTCATGTTGCCTTAATGTACTGTGCATAATTAAATTTAAGGGTTTTAAAGTGATTCCGTGTCACTATAGTTTTGACATTTTCATTTGTTTTTATTTTTATTTAGTCAAACATTGAAATCCTTTATGCCCACAGGAAAAAACACGCTTCTTTGCAAAAATAAAAAGCCTTAAATAAATGAGCTTCAGCTTTACATGCTCCAACTCACTGTCAATTTCAGGGCTGGTGTAATGTAATGTCATTTTATTTCTTCTCCAGTGTCATACACTGAATGTTGTCCAACCCTCAAAAGCTCACCAGACACTCGAAACTAACAAAGAGCAGCAACGAAAATAATTCATTTGACAAATTGGAACAGATTGTACTTTCATTATAAACGATCCTACTGAGTTAACGGTAAGCACTTAACACAAACTGAATTAATAAAACATTTCTGTAAACAAGTGCTTAACACTCACCCAACATGGAAAACAAATGAGGATATTCTGCAGATAATTTAAGGAAAAGCCTAAAACTATGGTGTAGGGGAAAGTTAAACAAGTGTCACATTTTGTTCTCTGGAAATGAGTGGAAGCCCTGCTAAAACATTTGGCAGCTTATTTAAGGAGGCTCGTGTCAGCTGCCAAGTAATCGGAGTACAGTGGGGACAATAAGTATTGGGAAATGTAAAAATGTGCAAGTTCACCCATTTAAAAAGATAAGAGAGGT
>JAQQAE010011616.1:0-13532 GCA_029823295.1 Pseudamia nigra | reverse complement strand
GTCTAATGTTTATCAGTACATTACAGAAAATAATGAATTTTATCACAATATGCTAATTTTTTGAGAAGGACCTGTATTATATCCACTGTATATCCACACGTCTGAGCATCCATTTAGTATTTTGGTCATTTTTTGTTCATTGCTGAAAATATTTTGAACATTTTTGATTATTTTGCTTCACAGTTGTGTCATTTTATGGATTATGTGTTGTATTTTTGTTCAGGTCTGTTCATTCTGCATTTTTGTTTTCCTCAGGTCACCCTGTTTTGTTTGAAATCTCTGTTAAAATCTGAAACTTTTTAAACAGCAATTGAGAAAATCAATTTGGAAAAAAAAAAACCTCAAAAAAAAAAAACACAATTGTAACTGGGGGTTAATACAGCTGTATGACCTCAGCTGTATTACATTTATTTTGTTCATTTTAATGGGATGTTTCAGAGTTCAGTTTTTCATTCTTATCACGATATTATAATATATGGATTAAGTGGTTATGATGTTTGCTCATAATCCTACAGTATGTGAATTTGCTTGTCAACACTAAATGTCTGTCAACTGTATCTTTTTCTCCAGTGTGTATATAATGAAAATCTAACCTTGGAATCATTAGCTTGATTTCTGCTCAGGGAATCATCTGCACATGCATCATGCAGATACACAGTAAAATATGTATCTGCATGTCTCAAACACACTATCAATTTTCAGCTGGAGGCAAAATATACAACAGATGACAAGTCACTGAACTTATGATTGTCACTGTTGATTACTCAGTTATAATATATATACTGTACTATATATAATTTGCATATTATTTGTATCTATTTATTTATTGTATTTTTATGTTGGAAATGACACAAAAGTGGTTCCATTTTGCTGATTATTTTGTGAACATTTTGTTAGTTTTTCTCCATTTTCTTGATTAATTGATTCACTTTACAGAATATTTTGTCGATATTTGTTATTTTTGTTTGTTTGTTTGTTTGGTGGATTATCTTGTTAACACTTTTGCTTGTGTGTTTTCATTGTCTTAATTATTTTGTCAATATTTTTGCCATTTTTGTTCATTTTGTTGATTTATGTTTCAGTTTTTCTTCATGTCTTGTCATTTTGTGATTTATTTTGTGATTCTGGTTCTTTTCTTAATTTTTGCTCCATATTGTGGATTTTTTTTTTCATTTTATTCATGATTCTTTAAATTATTAAAATTGTTTCTAAAAAGGCCAGGATGTCCTGTCAAAAGGGAGAAAATCAACCAGAAAATCAGGGAATTTATACATTAAACAACAGTAAAAACTTATTTTATTTTACACCTTGTCAAACTTGTCCAAATTGTTGTCAGTTAATCTAACTGTCAATTATTTGTCAATTCATCTGTTTGTTGCTACAGTTCAAGTTCACTGCTACTCATTTGTCTTGTTTTTCCTTTTGATGATACTTTACTGGATGGCTGGGGACGATGGTGCAGATTATTTGAATATTTCTACAGGATTGTTGCTGCACTGAAAGTCAGACAGAGCAGACAGCGGACAAACACTGTCACATACAGATCTCACCTCATTGTTGCTGAAATGTGACTTTTGAAAAGCAGGGATTCACCAATATGCAGCTCATACAAAAACACTGCAAATCAATTTTTTCCCATAAAAGAAAACACTATCTCTAGCCCTCCTGTGTTCATGCAGCCTGTGCTGAATAGTTAGTAACTTATTCAGTAGACATTGTTTTGGCCACTTCTACCCAACAAGTCATCCACTTTATACACACAGTTGTTTGTTCCTACTCTCCTATACGTACAAGCCATGACAGCGTTTGCAAAATCGTGCTGCTACCAACAGTATTTTCACGATTCCCAGGCAACTACAGGGGCATTCATCACATTACACTGTGAGTCAGGTGTACTCCAGTGGAAAGAGGAGTTTCAGGTACAGGACATTTAGAGGAAAGGGATCAAGGGACAGAAAACAAAAAAATAAAGGCAAAAAAGCCTATGTAACAAATGTAACTTATGTAACTATGTAACAAAAAATGTTTTTTCCTGGGTAATATGGTTTATTTCCTGATTGCTCACATCGTTAAACTATAAAAAATGGCAATTATTCCCTTCAAACTTTGTTTTTGTGACCTGGGTAATCCCTCCATCCATTTTCTACCCCTTAATCCTCGCAAGGGTTGGAGGGGATGCTGGAGCCAATCGAAGGCAGGGTACACCCTGGATGAGTCACCAGTTCATCGCAGGGCTGACACATAGAGACAGACAACCATTCACGCTCACATTCATGCCTATGGACAATTTAGAGTGACCAATTCACAATTCACATTTTACCTAGTGCATGTTTTTGGTTGTGGGAGGAAGCCGGAGAGAACCCACGCAGTCACGGGGAGAACATGCAAACTCCACACAGAAAGGCCCCACCACCTGGTCTTGGGATTGAACCCCCATTACCCAGGTTTCATGGGCGACATGACACCCATGACACCTGGGTAATGAAACTTATAAATTTGCATATTTACTACAAAACAGGCAAATCTGCACAGTGTGATGTACATGACATATGAATAAAACAAAAAACTGCTAATGATATTTTTTCACATATCACTTCACTTTCACCAGTCAGCCCCCAAGGAGCATACATATTTTCACTGTATGCTCCTTGGTAGAGGCATTAAAAGTCCAGTATATGTTGGTGGAAGTGCTCGCCTTGTTCCTCTGAGTATGCCCCTATACTGTATATGTTCCTTGAATTTATCAAGCTGAGCATCAAGGATATGGACTTTCAAGGACATCCTGCAGCCCATTTTACCACAGTTGCTCATAAGATCCTCAGCCAGTTCCATGTAATTTTCAGCCTTGTGATTGTCCAAAAAGCCCCTGACCACTGCAACAAACTCGGCCCAAGCCTTTTTCCTCCTTTTTACTGAGTTTTCTTGGGAACTCCAGTATCTTCTCTATGAGCTACCTGGCATTACATCTACCGTGAATGTTTGGGAAAATGTGCAAAATTAAAAGCATGAAAATTTCATTACCCACGTCACAAAAGGCAAAACTAGTCTTTTCCATTTTCTTCTCGCATACAAAACTGGGAAATAACAGTTCTTTCCCAGGACCAAGAGAAAGTGAACATTATGTTACAAAGTGTAATTAGCTCAATTCTGGACCCAATTCAACCCTTGTAAGAAATGGGAAAGTTCGGGCCTGCTCCGACAAAGGAAAATTGGGCATCTTTGTTCAAATAGAAGTACAGTACAACATCCCATTAGAGAGACAGCGATGGCACTACCAAGCAACTGCAAATGTTCAACTTTCACAGTAGATAGTCTAGTGCAGGAGTGCTCATTACGTCGATCTCAAAGGTAGTGTTGGTAGATTGCATGACATTAAAAAAATAGACATCAGCCTATCATCCATCCTGTCACTTGATTGACTTACACAGGTGTGCTCAATATGTCGAGTAGTGTGGGTCGATCGCATGACATTAAAAAAAATAGACGGCAGCCTATCATCCATCCTGTCACATAATTGATTTACAGGGCAGCCAGTCAAATGACATCTGACGTTTTCTGACACTTAGGTCACTCCGCTTGAGCAAACAACCTATGCTAAGTGCAGCAAATCTAACAGGCTAGATAGCGAGTTACCTCAAATTTTTAGCCCTCGTTTTTTCCTCTTAAACTTAAGAAAAGGTATAAAAATTAGTGGGGGAGCTGGACCAAGTAAGAAGACAAAAACTTATCGTTTTCATATGGAATGGGAGGAGGACTTTTTCCTTCCAGTCTATCATTGCAATACCAAAAAAGAGAAATGTGGAGCAGCATTTTTGGACTGTTCATAGAAAATACGACACTGACTTCCTACCAAAAAGCAAGCTGAGAAAGAGAAAGGTGAAGGAACTAAAATGCCAAATGTCCGGACAGCAGTCAAGCCACCACCAAAGCATCATTCTGGGTGAGTCGAAGTCATCAGAGTAAAACTCAGGTAATGACAAAAAATGTACACAACAATTTTGTGTTGTGCAAAATTGGCTTATATCTATGAAGATTCTCAGTCATCCAGGTCATGGCATCCTAGGTGTGTGGTTTTTCTTCTGTCGACTAGACTGGAATTTTGGTTTAAACACCAGCAGCTGTGCCAGACTCATGCCGGCCCGACGCCGGACTCATGCCGGCCCAGTGTGCCGGCCCCTCTCTCCCTTTCAGTTCTCATGTGATGACAGTGTCTGCTTGCTATTTCCTGGCTGTTACATCATTCAGTCTCATTCAACCTTCAGCATTTTTCACTGTAGAAGTATTGCTATGTGAGAGCACATGATGTGAGATCAACGGAAGAACAGAATTCTGTGGCCCCCTGCTTGAACCTGATATATGACATGAATGTGAATATGACAAAACTGAGGTTAAAGTTGGCCCTCTCCTATTCTTGATCCTATTGCTTCCTTCTCCCCAAAAGAAATTGGAATATAAATACACTACATAGTTATATTTTGATGAGAAAAAAAGTTTATATCAGGGCCAACTTTAACCTCAATTTTCTCAGATTCCCATTCATGTAGTATATCAGTTCATGCATGAGGCCACAAAATTTTTATAATATCTTATATCGTATGGTGCTTTGAGATTTTAAAATCTTATAGAATGGGAACGTCTGAGATGACAGATAAAATTACCTATGAAGATTCCATTTAGGTCTGTGTTGTAACCAGATTTCAAAATCCATGTGAGGCCAGCGAAAAACATAAGTTCATTCAGACTCAAAAGTGTACCATAACAACTTTGTGGCCTTATACATATTACTGAGAGAGATGTGTTACTCCTTTTACTGCTAGAGGCAACGTAACTCCAAAATATAACCTTACATCGCAATTCATAGACATACGAAAAACACATGGTTTTCTGTACTGAAAGCTTCAAAAGACGATGGAGACAGATGTCCTTTTAAAACCAAACATCTACTGCCTTTAACTGTGCCATCTAGAATGGAACAAACAACGCTGCAGTCTGTAGCGCTCGACATATTCATAACTCCAGATAAACATCATGCCAGCAACTGTCACTTCCTGTTATTTCAAAATAAGAGTCAATAGTCACCATTACATATTTAACTGATAACCTTGGGGCAGGTGACATAATAAATAATGTAAATTCAGTTCAATTCAATTCAAAGAATTTTATTTGTCCCCGATGGGCAATTGAGGCAGGCACGTAAAGCAGTTGTACAACACAGCAAAGCTTTAGAAGAATAATAAGTAACATGCAAGTTAACAATATAAACAAGGTGCAAAGACTGCAGTGCAATTATAAGAGGTAGGGAGCAGCATGAATCGTGCAATGTCCTTTTTTGTGAATACTGTGTCCATTGACAGTATATGAGCACTGTGTCCACTGACAATATAAACAAGGTGCAAAGATTGCAGTGCAATTATAAGAGGTAGGTAGCAGCACGAATAGTGCAATGTTCTTTTTTGTGAGTACTGTGTTCACCGACAGGTAAAGGGAAAGTTGAATGGGGGAAGGCGTCAGGATGAGAGGGGAGAGGAGTAAAGTCCAGATGACAGGGGGGTAAAGATGGCTGTGAGTTGAGCGAAGCCACTCAAAGGCTGGGAACAGGGCGTGTGAGGGGTCCTGCAGGATCCTACACGCTGCTCTCAGTGTCTACTCAAAAATGGTACCCAGGTACCTGTACTCCTCCACAACCTTCACTGTTTTCCCATGGATTGTGCTGATATCCATTGTTGCCAGATCTCTCTGCTTGTTGGAGAAGGTCACCAGCATCTCCTTAGTTTTCTCCACATTCAGCTCCAGTGAGGCATTGTCACACCACTCCACAAACTCATGGAGCACTGAGTTGTGGTGATGTGAGGAGCCAGAGAGCAGAGACAGGAGACAGCAGATGACAATCAGGATGGGTGGACCTGCAGTCATCAGTGTAGAGGATGAAGAGCAGGTCCAGTGTGGAGGTGAAGGAGAGGTCGGAGAAGGTGTTGTTGACCAGCACTCTCTGTGTCCTGTGGGTCAGAAAGTCTAAGATCCACAGAATTTGCTGGTCATCCAGGTGGAAGCCATTGGAAAAGTTTCTCAGCGAGGATGTGTGGCTGTAGGGTGTTGAATGCGGATGAGAAGTCTGCAAACAGGAGTCTGGCTGTGGTGTTTGGACATTCTAGTTGCCTGTGTATAGTGCCCATGATGTAATTTTTTGCATCATCAACCCCCCTGCCTGCTCGGTATGCAAACCGGAGAGGATCCATCAGAGCATCTGTCACCTTGATGTGCTTCTTAATAACCCCCTCCAAGGCCTTCATCACCAGTGAGGTCAGAGCCACAGGTCTGAGGTCCTTCAGGGCCCTAGCTGGACTTTTCTTGGGGATGGGGACCACAGTGTAGTGTTTCCATAACTGGGGAACAGTGCTGCTGTCCAGTGATCTCTGGAACCGACAAAAATATACAAATAGTGTAAAACAACTTCTCTATGTACTGACCGGTCGACAGCATGAGCAGCGACCCGGAAGCGGATATAACTATATTGTTGACTGCCTTGTCTTGATTAATGTAATACTGTGGACAGTTTGATTAATTTCATTCCATCCATCCATCCATCCATCCATTTTCTACCCCATTTTTGGTTGGAGGACAGGCTCCCACTACCTGATGCAGGAACATTTGCTTTCTCCGGTTGTATATCTTCATGCTCTTCATGTCGCCATTGGATTCAACTGTTTGAACCCACTGCAGAACACACAAACCTGTCCAATGTCTGCTGTGTTGTCCAGTGTCTCTATTGTTTGCTCTCTGTCTCTACTCTTTTGTCTGTCCTCTGTCCACTAACCCCAACAGGTCAAGGCCAATGGCTGCCTACCCAAAAGCCTGATTCTGCTGGAGTTTTTGTTTGCTAACATTAAAGTCAATGTTTTTCTTCCTCCTGATCACCCTATACTTGCCCTTGGAGGTACTGCTGAGTTTGTTCCACATATATTTTATACCCATATAGATTTGTGAAGTGCCTAGAAATAGTCTTTGGTTATGATTGGCATCATATAAATACAAATGAATTGAATTGCACACATTGCCCTTTGTTTCCTGTTCATTTTCCATCTTCCCTTCACTTGATTTTATTCCACACGTGTTACAATCTGTTTGTTTCTAAGAAGTCCTGTGTAAATTCTAATTATAGCCAGTGTAAAGGTCATTGCAACAGCCAACAGAAGAATGTACAAAGGATGCTCATAGAATTCAATCTGTTGCCTGATTATGTCTTAATCAACAGAAATCATCTAGTAATCTGTAATAAATCGTTCTCAGGTTTCTGCAGGACTGTCATTTGCATTACCGTATTTCAAATCAAATATATGCAGTTTGTGCTTAAAAAAAAAAAAAAAAAAAAAAAAAAAAAACCAAAGAGAAGATAATTTGCAAGGGATCTCATTTTTCTTAACTGCCACGAGGAAATCATTCAGCTTTCACTTAATAAGCCCTAATAAATACATAAAGTGAATTCATATCAGTACATACCTACATATATTTAGAAAAATATTATGGAAAGTACAAACCTCATTACAGACATTACTTCAGCAGCACCAGTGCAATTGTTTTGTGAGCCTTTCCTAATTATGAGGCTGCTCTCGTCTCGCCGTGTCTTGCTGACACTCTCAGCATTCATGATTGAAGCTTCAGCAAAGAATGGAATCGCATTTTCTGATACAACCTAATATGGCGCATGCATTTGTTCCCTTGTACTGAGGGAAAGCAATGGTTTAATCAGGTCTGGTGTAATTAAATGTTGAAAGTTAACATTTTGAGTCATGCTGAGACAGGAAATGAAAAGTAGAACATTTCATTTGGTTTTCTTTTGGCTAGAACAGAATTTGAGGTGTGTCTACAGAAAAGGAAGGGTCTTGCTTCAGTGGAGCCAAAATCTTAAGCCAGGATGCTCCTCTTTCTTCCATCTCAGCTGTAGGAGTACATTACTGGAATCTTCCACTGTTTTTCACTTTAATGCAGAGGTGCAAATAAGTGACTAATTAATACAAATATGCATGGGTATTTTTCACCATTCGTATTAAAAACAAGGGGTCAGACATCACTGTACAATTGAAATACACATGTCGAGTATTATGTGTTTTGACTGTTGCAGCACATACAGATTAATTTGTCTCCCACTATATCAATGTAAACTGCCAACTGGACATGGTAAAAAAAAATAGCCTGAAGTATCAAAGGAATGTTGAGCAGTAAAGCCAACAACATTGTTTAGCTCCAGCTTGTAAGAAGTTTAGTGTGCATTCATTTTTCACGAAGAGAGGATCTGCGCTGATGTCACTTTCCCATCAGATCACGCCCCCTCAATCAGCACTGAATGGTGAAACAAGCAGCACCGGGGCTGCAGCTACTGGACAAAATTGAGAAAGTTTTATCTACATACTTCGGTTAAAGGCATTTGGCTTCAACAGTGAGACTCACAAGTTTGCACTTCTATGCTCTGTACCTGATTTCGATGTGAGGTGAGGTGCTGAGGAAATGAAAAGCAACCCCTGAAGGCATACCAAAGCCTTAACTCCTGACTGATTTTGTTCTGCATTAGCAAACAATATGTGAACACAACACAAAATAGTACTACACCTTTGTTTATTTTATGCTGCAGCTATTATTAGAGTTACAGGCAGCCGCTTCTAATCATCCTGAGGCTGCTACAGTAGTTTAATGGACTGCTACAGGTTCTGGTTCTGAAATGACCAGAACCACAGAGTGAACTCAAGGTTTTAGATGCTCACAATATGGTGCTTTACTAAACTTAAAACATAAAAACTAAACTAAGCTAAAACATAAAGCTATGGAAAAATTTAGAGACCGCTGACAAATGATCATATTCTCTGATTTTACCATTTACAGGTACATGTTTGAGTAAAATTAACACTTTTGTTACCTCCACCAAGGAGGTTATCTTTTGTGGAGCCTTTCTGTGTGGAGTTTGCATGTTCTCCCCGTGTCTGTGTGGGTTCTCTCCGGGTACTCCGGCTTCCTCCCACAACCAAAAACATGCACTAGGGGATTAGGTGAATTGGTCACTCTAAATTGTCCATAGGCATGAATGTGAGTGTGGATGGTTGTCTGTCTCTGTGTGTCAGCCCTGCAATGAACTGGCAACTCATGCAGGGTGTACCCTGCCTTTGCCCAAGTCAGCTGGGATAGGCTCCACATCCCCCCCCAGCCCTCCAACCCTCACAAGGATTAAGGGGCAGAAGATGGATGGATGTTATTAAAGGGGTTTGATGAACTTTTCAGGGTAATGATAGATGGAACAACTGATTAGATTTTGGGGTGATGTGGATCACATTCTGGATGTAGGAATTTTCTTCACCATTGCGAGATAAGGCCATAGGTGAACTTATATTCTAGGTGAATTAATGTGATTCCAAACGCTAAGGATAGGTTTTTGTGGTCATGGAATCTAATAATGAAGATAAAACATATTTGGGACTATTGATTTGTGGTGTAAAAAAGACAATATGGGGAACTGAGCTGCTTGGCGGAGGTCTACGCTCTCCAAGTGATTTCTAGCTTTATTCTATAAACTACTGACATCACTCCCTAATTCCAAATAAAAATATTTAGTAATTTAGAGCATTTATTTGCAGAACAATGGTCATAATAAAAAAGATGCAGTGTTTTCAGATGCAAATAATGCGAAGAAAACAAATTTTCCTCATTAAATAAGATTTGTTTCAAGTGATCACATAAATAGTACCTCATTACCGGTAAGTGGAATAAGGTCTTCTTATGTCGGGATTCAGCACAATAATGGAATGGCTGTCAGCCATAGATAATGATTTCAGGAAAAGCATTGCAGTGGTCCCTTAGTTTATTTATCCACACATACTATATATGAAGGCGGTTAGGTACATGACAACATGATTACATACCAGGAACTGACAGGGCAACATGTTGCATGCAGTTCTTTCTAAATACTTGTCTGTCAGCTACATTTGTACAAAGTGATGCAATGAAATGAACAGTTGTTATTTTAAGTAGATGAGCAGCCCAGCTGAAGTGCTTCCATGCAATTATAAACTATTTCCTCTTTTAAATGTGTTTTATCTGTGAGTGTTTTGAACTGCCACTCAATAAGTAGTCAGTGACTGTGTTTACATGCATGCTGATATTTCACTAGTATCTAAAATAAAATATACTGAATTTAACAGCTATCATATAAACCGTGCATTCTGGTTACACTCTCCAGTAGAGATGGATGTATCACAGAACAGTTCACATTTATATTCAGAGGGGAGAAACATTCCTAATTCTTAACATTATGAAAGACAACATCAATGGGAAAAAACAGTTTTTAATCAGGACTGTTCTGACCCCCTGGTCATAATTTGTGTTTTGCTGTTATATTGGTATTTTTGTGCAGCTCTGCCTCCTTACCTGAGGGGGGTGCATTTCACCTCTGTGTATGTGTGTGTATGTGTGGGGGGGGGGGGGGTGTGTGTGTGTACTATAGGAAGCAGGTGGAGTTGAGAGGATTCAATTCAATTCAAGGATGGCGCGAAAGTTTAAAAGGATGCCAGGAGATGATAGCAACAGGCTTGCCTCAATGCGTTCTCAACTTGGCTGTGCTTTGTGATTTGATATTGTGATTTTGATAGTGACTAATTGGCTTTTCAACTTAACATTTTGGATTCTAGATTTTGGTGGATTCTGTAAACTTACTTTTAAAAATTCACTTTGTACATTTAGCAGTCCCAGTAGCGGTAGGGGTGTAGAAGCTATTTTTGTTTGTGTATGTTTTCTCCTTTTGCTGTATGTTTAGGGAGTTCAGATAATGAAACCTGCACTTTATTTTTCCATTTTCTTTTTGTTAGGTAATTTAGTGGTGTGGGATATGATTGTTCTGTTTGTTATGTTGGCTGTGCTCACCTTGACATTGTACTACCATTTGTGTTAATAAATGTATTGTTTATTGTATTGTTTAAATGCACTGAAATTCTCTTTGGTGCTGGTCCTTCTTGGGAGTTGGAAAAGGGAAGTCTCTCACACAATATATGGTACGTGCAGTAACCCCTAGGCTGGCTGGAACAGGGCATGAGCTGCTGCATATAAACATGAATGTTAGAGGAAGATTAATTTCCAATGGTCATTTAACAACTTTTTTGGTTTTATGTCTTTTTCTGCATAAGTGGAAAATGGAATACTGTGTGCACAGAAACATAATCAGTCAGTACATTTTATTTTTCAGAAAATTCCAAAGTCATGGCTAATTGCAAATCTTAAGGCTTGGGGAAAGAAGCAAAGCAACTTAAACCTTTGAGGACAAAATGATAGTAACTGTGAGGATGCCAGAGTGTAACGTCACCCTCCAAGTCTAACTCCACCTCCTGCATGACATGGAAAAGTGGTAAAAAGTTGGCAAGAGGCTGAGAGGAGCTGAGGAGAGGTTGAATGGGTAGGTGTGGATTTGTGTGACAAGAGGTGTTCAGGGACATTCACAGTACACATGTGGGCCTGAAAGGATATGTTTTCCATTTTGTAATGCTTTACCACCTATAAAAATGCCCGCCGAAGAGTATTACTATCATATTAAGTGTATGCTCATGCTATATTTCAAATGTTTTAACTGTTATATGTCCTTTTCCACCGGGTAAATGAAGCCCTGAACACTCACTTGATAATAACAATAATTATACAGCTACTTCACCACTTGTGTTATTGCGTGCTTTTGGGGTTTTAACACATTAGCTCAGATTTAAATCGACAAACAAATTCATTAAGGCAGGTTTTTCACAAATAAATCTGGTGGTTCAAAGTAGAGCAACACAGCTGCTTATTTCCCCATTGGAAAACGAAGTGAGCAGCAAACCTTGTGCTTTGTTGAGTTCTAGAACATTATGATGTGTTCTATTATGGAATGTTAATGGTACAATTCTAGAACATATGACACCATAATAGTATTCTAGAGCAAATTATACAACAGAATCCATGTGACCATAATAACAACATTCCAGAGCAGAGCACTTAATAAACAGAACACAACCAAATAACATTCTAGAATGCAACGCATGATAGCAACATACAGAACACAACACACCACAACATTCTAGAACAGAATAGATTAAAAAAAGCATTCTAGACGTAACATTGCTCTAGAACAAAGAATGCCCTTTCCTAGAAAGACGTTCTGTTCTAGAATGCTATGATTGCAGTGCTGTGAAAAAGTTTTTATTTTTAAGGGGGAAAAATCCAAACCCACATGGCTCTGTGTGGAAAAAGTGCTTTTTGCCCCTTAAAAATAAAAACCTTCATTTAAAAACTGCATTTTGTTTTCACTTGTGCTTTCTTAAATATATTATTTAAATTTATTTGATGATCTGAAGCATTTAAGTGTGACAAATATACAAAAAAGTAAGAAATCATAAAGAAGGGGACAGTTGCTTTTTCACAGCACTGTATTATGTTATGTGTGACCACCTGAGGGCAATATTATGTAGCCTGTGAGATTAATTTGAAAATACTCATAGGCTACAGGTAAAACTTCAAAACAGATAATCTACCTTCCACTAAAGATGCTTTTAGGTTTATTCTACATTTAGAACTACTTTGGAACAGTCTTTGAATGACAGACACATATAGTTGTCAGGCTGAGGGCTATGCTGATGTCACTGGACAGTGTCTGGTGCTGAACAATACATTTTGAGGCCATTATGGACACAGGTAGCAAGACAATCCCTACAGTTACAGTTTCATTAGGTTTTGGCATCTAAGCATACTTGTACACAGGATATAATATTGCTGCAGATGGTATAATATCAGAGTGAACTGTAAACTCTGTGCTTCAAGAACCTATGATTAAGCATATCGTGCATAGACTTAAGTACAGTCGAGGTGCAAAAGGCTCAGTGTGTTCTGTTCTAGGATGTTGCTATGTGTTCTCCTCTAGAATATAGTTACAAGATGCTCTCTTCTAGAATGAGATGTCTTCTCTTCTAGTTACAATGCATTCTGGTGTTTTTACATAATAAGCCAGATGCACATAGAGAAACGCGACTCACCTCATCTCAACTCAACTGGAAATCTGCTTAATGTGCAGTGGTTCCCGACCTGGATTTTTCAGTCCCAACAGAAATTGTGCCGATTCAACAAGTTGAATCACCAAGACTCAGTCTCGGTGAAGTGCAGCGGTCACGGCTCGACTTCGCGACCTTTATCATTGTTGGACATGTGAACTATATGTGTCACAACACAATTGACGTTTACTGTCAATAGATGGTGCCAGTTGCCAGGCATGAGTCGTGGTGTCAATCCGCAGCTGTGTGTGAGGTACATTCAATCGTGTGTACCAGACGACCAGACTCAGAGTTGAGTCAGGATCAGTCGTGATTCTCATAAACATGTTCTGTTCTACTGTAGAACCTTCTTCAAGATTCAAGATTCAAGATTCAAGAGTCTTTATTGTCATTATGTTCACACATAACAAAATTTTGTGCAGGTCTCTCAGTATTAAAAGTGCAAATAGGCTAAAATTAAAAAGTGCAAACAGGCTAAAAAAAAAA
>JAQQAE010011615.1:0-13532 GCA_029823295.1 Pseudamia nigra | reverse complement strand
ATCAGAGGCCTGCAGTCTGTGTGCGTCACGTTTTCTACTCGACTCAGCTCGCTTGGAACCCCGGCCGAGCAGGTACTGAAAAAGTACCTGGTACCAGGTACCAGGTACTAATGGAAACGCTCCCAAAGGGAGCTGAGTCGAGCCGAGTAGGTACTAATGGAAAAGCGGCATAAGTGAGTGTCATTCCTGCATAATATTTTACAACGTGCACATATTCATTACATCATTAGTTAAAGCTGCAATATGTACAACAATTAACTAATGTGTCCAGTTTTAATTAATGGTAACAGCATCTTAAAATTATTGAATATTATATATTAACATGTTAGTTAACATGAAATCATTGGTATATAATTACTAATTACAATAAATAGTCATTAATATAAACATGCAAAAGAAAACTTTGTTATCAAGAGTAAAAGAATTCTACAGACATTACCTCTTCATTAATATTTTTATTGTATATTACTACATAAACTAATGTTAATGTAGTGTACTGTTACTGCTCTGTTTAAACCTTTATTGTGCTGTGTATGAGGACACAAGGGATGCACTTAAATAAAACATGATGCCTTTAATACAGTTTTCTTTTGGCTGGATGAAAACTGGGAGCTGTAGTAAATCATTTTAAAATAAAATATAAATTGGTCCACAAAACATGGCGATGAAAAGTCATGAAGATTTGAAATTAATTATGATCCATATGCAAGCAAGTGTAGCAACTCAGTAAATAACATACCCTTCATTTATCTTTCTTAAAATACATATTTAACTCAAGAAAATTCAGGAAATTATGAGAAAAACACAGGAGTCATGTAATTGGATATATCATCAAGACAATACAGTTACAGTAGTTATCATACTTAAGGGCAATTTTTAAACTGTTAACAGAAGTTTCTAATCAAACAGCAAACACGTGCGTGCGCCGGCTGCCTGAACTTGTGATTTTAGTGATGTGTGAACTGATATGAGTGGATGAAATAGCGGCCTCTAATTACCTTCAGTTACTGTCCATGTGTTATCTGAGGGTGAGTGGATGTTCTGTTAGTGTGAGCTCACGTCTCAGCTGGACGTCTGGTTAAAAACTAAACACACACACACACTCACTGTCCCCCCCTCCTTCCCTCTGCCCACTCTGGTTTGGTTTCACCCGGGTAGTTCGTCGACAGGGCCTGGTGTGTGTATTTATTTACCTGCCACAATGTGTTTCCTCTGCACCAAACCCTTCACTCTGACCCTGGGGAACCTGGATTTCCACAAACACACAAGCATACACTCATGTACTCACAAAATTAAACACGGACAAAACACATGCCAACACACACACCACTTTCTCTCTCTCTCTTTTTTTTAAGCACACAAAGGACACACACACACAAATGGACTCCTAGACCCCGTGAGGCCTCCCGTTAGTTCTCGGTTAGACGTTTGGTCGTGACACGCTGGAGGAAACTCGGCCCAGCGGAACCGACTTGGGGCAAACACAAACAAATAACAGCAGCCAGATGCCAAAACAGCAACAGGAGAGCTGAACGGCAAGGAGAGGAGAAAGCCTGCAGCCTTCAACACACACAAACTAAGTAACCCTGTGATCAGACTGAAAAATGACTATTCAGGAACTATTTTGCACTTGGTACATTACTCGGAGAATACCTACAATAATATAATAAGCATTAAGGCCTTTTTTCTGAAGAAAGTGAATTCAGTGACTTCTTAAGACACAAAAAATCCACAGTATACAATATCTAGCAGGAAAACGATAAAAAGAAGTGGTAGACAAGGAGACACTCACTGACAAAAGCAGAGTGTCATTCTTTTGTTTCCCTTCTCTGTCAGTTTCTGTGAAGTTCTGAGCAGCAGATGAGGAGACAGGTGGTGACCAGAGCAAATGCTTCAGGTCTGTGAATCCTGTGCAAGAAAGTAGTTTAATCAAGTACTGTAGATAAGGTCAAATTAAAGCAAATTTAAGGTATTTTAGTTGAATCTTCCCACTTGATAATTTTGCTTCATTGTTTGTTAGAAAAAATTTTTTACTTGTCAGATCCCAGTTTTTTCATCCTCTTCCTGTCTAATGAAAGCCATCTCCAAGTGAGTTTATTTGGAATGTTTGTCATGAACGGAGGATTAAGTGTTTTCTTTATGGTTTGAGTTTAAGACTTTCCTTCTTCTTATGCTAAATAACCTTTCTGGATTAGCTCACAAATGCACTAAAAATGTATTATCAGAAAGCCAAAAACAGACCTGATTTTATTACCACAATTATATTCAAGCAGGTGGAGTTTATTACACACAGACAGAAAATGCATCAGAATGAAATGAATACAATTAAATAATATAAAAGATCAGCATGTGATAATCTTACTGAATATGATGCATTGCTACTAACAGAATATAAAGTAGAAAACTTGAATATGCACAGCAATAAAATGTGGCACACTCATTAATGCGCAAGTAACTGAATCCAAAAACATAGGACATGGATCTTCACCTTGCAGAGTACATCTTGCTAATAATACATAATACATACTTGAATGTAGAATCTGTACTTTTACTTGGTAAAACACATTGCAGAGTAAAAATACTTGAAGTATAATCTGTAAAAAGTACAAATTCAGGGGCCTCAAAGCTAAACATTTCAGGAGTCCTCTCAGAGAGCTTTCAACTTAATATAAAACTTGTAATTGTTGATGAACAGAAGTCAATACCGTTGTTATGTGTGAGCCACAGTCTTTTTATAGATGGTTGATCCCACCTGTCAAAAGTCGTCCCTTCTGTGAAGATAGGCATACAATGAATAGTAAATTCAACAGGACTAATTATGTTCATTGACAATTACTGTCGGGGTATTAATGTACTGTTCTATGGAATAAACAGTTTTCTTCCATATGTAATAAGCCACACTTTCAGAGTAGCTGCAACATGTATGAAAACCCAGACCTACAGTATCTGAGTTTTTGAAGTCTTAAATCTTCATTCATTTTCAGCTTTCAATCAAGTGCACACATAGTTCAAGTATTATTTTTGAGGAATTGACAAGTTTAGTTGTACAGGTACTTCCACCAAGGCACCTCAGCTTCTCTCCATTGTGGGATATAACAATGAAAACGAATAATAAAGTTGTATAAATTGTTAGTTTTAATGTTTTTTCTATCTCCGTAAATGTTTGTAAATACGTCAAATCTGTGGGCACATTACTGAATCAGAAAACATTACGCCACAGTTTGGTGTCAGTTTCAGGTCTATAGCTTTATTTGTTACCGTACGGTAGCTATTTTCCCTCAACCCCCGTAAGCATAAGCATTCTGGATCACTATATCTGGAATTTTGCCCATATCTGGATCAAACATTGTGATTTGATACAATCTATTATGATGTTCGTGTTTTGGGGCGACACGGTGGTGGAGTGGGTAGCACTGGTGTGTCACAGCTAGAAGGTCCTGTGTTCGATGTGTGGAGTTTGCATGTTCTCCCCGGGTACTCTGGCTTCCTCCCATAACCAAGAATGTGCACCAGGGGTCAGGTGAATTGGTCACTCTGTGAATGTGAGTGTGAATGGTTGTTTGTCTCTATGTGTCAGCCCTGCGGTGAACAGGCAATTCATCCAGGGGGTCCCCCTCCCTTGCCCTAAGTCAGCTGGGATAAGCTCCAGCAAGGATCAAGGGATAGAAAATGGATGCATGGATGGATGGATGGATGGATGGATTGATGGCTATTATGGTGTTATCCTATGTTATTTGGCTACAATTTCTGGTTGTTATTTGTGGTGTTACAAGGACAAATGTTGAATTTGACCGTATCTCACAGAGAATCATTTAAAACATTTTCTGGCTCTAGAATATGATCCAGATCACTCCCAGAATCTAATCGATTGGTCCTTGTGCCATTTTTGACCTATCCTGAAAATTTCATCCAAATCTGTTTATAACGTTGTGTACAAAGAAACAAACAGATAAATAAATGAACATAACCTCCTTGGTAGAGGTAAACATTGCTGACAGTGGCGAAATATAAATCATGCAATTTTGAAGAAAAACAAATCTGAAGCTGATTCGGTTTAGTGTTTCAGTGCATGTTATCTTCAACTGCTAAACCCAGTTTTAATTGTCATACAATGTATCAATTCACTCTAATTACTGCATTTTCACATTTGTTTAGAAACTCTTGAAGACAGGCAAACATTAAAGTCCTCTTCACTGCTCAGAACAGTTTGTCACCTTAGGAGTTTTTTTAGGAGATAAGATATTTCATAAATAACTTCACTGGGATATCCTCATAACGTTAACAGGAAATTCATAAACCATGCTCATAATTCAAAGAATTTCCCAACTAAGAGCAAGTCTTTGCCGCAGGATTAATGTTTAAAGATCTGTGCTAAGACCTTCTGTCATTGTTGCACAACAGCTGTAAGATGCTAGAGAGAAGAGAAGAAACATGCACAACACAGCAGAAAAGGAATGGATGTGACTCAAGATGCATTTTTTATCAACAGAAAATTATATCTTTTTAAATCCTTGATCTATTTTTGAAGTTTACAGTGCAGTCTACACATTACACACACTCATGAGGTTTCACATGTACATGTAATTAATTAAATACTTGTGTTTCCTACGTATGAGTATTGGCGTTTTGGCTCCAGGAGTTGCTTTTATCAGTGCACACACATTCTGTAACACACTTAGATTGTAATACTCACCAGGGATTAGCTGAATAAATAAGGCGTGCGGAGCGTTGAGTCGAGCGTAGTGTATCACAGTCATCCAGAAATGGTTGAGAAGCGGCCCTGGAGATCTATGTGGGCCCTCTCTGTCTCTTAAAGATTTCTGCTCAGATTTCCCTTCAGCAGAAACTGATATTATCATACAACAGTCAGTTCTTCTGTTCCCAATGGAGCCCTTTCCCTTAAACAACCCCCAATAACAGTAAAGTTACAGGTCAAAAAAGATGTACCTGCTTCCCAAAAACAGAAACGTGCAGCAATCAATAAATGACAAAAATGTGCATCTTTAACAATCATGTTTTGGATGCTGTTTTTAGTGTTTTGATCACTCGCATTCGTGGTCGGTGTATGATTTACAGTGCTGCTACTTGAGCCTTCCCATTGAACATGAGCCTCTACAGGTTGATCCCAGCAGTATGACTTTTATTTGAAGCTACCGAGAGTTTTCATTTACCCTTTTGGGACTGTTTTGATCCCCATCTAAAATGTGTGCATCATGTTACAATAAGGTTATTTTTAGAACTGTAGGTTACATATAATTGAGCACATTAAGGGACATTTTAAAACCTATAATTACAGCTGCTGAAAAGACAATATCATGCCAATATAATTGTCTGATTCATTTTTTAATCAGGAGAAAAACATCAGTACTGAAGATCTCGTGTGTCTATGATTTTACATACTACCAATTAAAGGAATAAAATGTAATGAATCCAATATTTTGCCTCCCTTGATAAGAAAACTGTTACTTGGACTGTGTTTCTGTCATTGTACAGGCCTGCAAACTATGGATATGCTTTTTCTCATAATAAAAGAATTTGTCAATCAAGGATTTCATATTGAATATGAGTATTACTACATATGTTAGGAGTGATTTTGATTATATGTGATTGTTTTATTTAACATTTCTGTAATATGGTATAATCAGTGAAACCTCTTTGTTTAGGATGAAAAACGATTGTGCTTTTAGTGTAAGTATTGGCAATTATATCATGAATAATTTTTAATCACATCCTTGCAGACTTCTTTCATATCTTAAATCAAGCCCTGCTTTCTGCCAGAGAAGAATAAAAACATGTTAAAACACTATACCATGGAGTACAAAATATTGATAAAATCACCTACATAGATATGAACATATTTGCCTCCAAAAATGCTGATTTGTTAATGAAAGGATTGCAGAATGTACAATGGTACCATTTTGTTCATCATGGAATGTTGCATCCTATTAGATTCACAAACAAATGCTCTTTGGTTAGGATGCTTTAACAACTAAATAGACTTTCACTATAGTAAACCAAAACCCTGCATGTGCCTAAGCCCATCAGAACTAATACTGTACATATAATAAGCAGATACTGGAAAACAGAAAACAAGAAAATAATATTGGTGATTCAGTGCATTCAAAAATTTCCTCTTATTTTTGCAACTTCTAAACTATGTCGATTAGTATTTTTTTCCAATATGTAATGCATTTGGCTCTACATCTATAATCAAGCAGAGCTGCAATTTAGTCCTATAAATGTAATTTCTGGAAGACAGAGCTGAAAGTAAGGGGTGATCTGAGATTATGTAAGTGGACGTTAAATACTGGACTGAGCAGTGATTGACAGGTGGAAATGATAGCTGGAATTTCTTTCTGACAGAAAAGGAGGGGGTTATTTCTCAGGAAACAACACTAACTGAAAAATGAAAAGTATAGAAATTAAATTTCCAGACTGTTTCCTTGATAAAGGCTTACTGTAAGTTCTAATTGTATAAAAGATGCCTGTAGACTGAAGGACTCTGTCTCTGTGTCACTCTCGCCCTTTCTGTCCTTCACATTGCCTCCCTTCATTCTTCCACTAACACACACTGTTTCTCTTTGAGTGTCTGCATGTGTGAGTGTGGGCAGTCTTGATCTCTTTACAGCGACACAAAAACAGAGCAGTGTCTCCTCTCGGGACTGGGGCTTTAAGTGTATTGTTGTCTGAGCACTGTGGGGGAGAGTGCATTGTTTTCTGGAAATGGACTCTCACACACAAGCCATCACTAATAATCACAGACTGAGGACACTTTGGTAACACTTAAAGTAGCCTTAATGCATCATGAGCCTATAGCAACTCCACAATGCAATTGTGGAATTACTGCATAATTATAAAACTAATGTGGATGACAGTAAGAGGATTATAACGTTTTACATAGTAAGCTGTAAGTATATTTTGTGATTTTAAACTACAAAGTGTGATGCAAACTAACTAAAATTTGCAGAAATCAGTGGGAAATGACTGTGGCTGTTTCATGAGGCTGATGCGGAAATAATTCAAGTATTACATCGGCCCTCTGTGAAGTAGGTGAGCTTGTTTAGTGTAGGCCCATCTTTTTTTCATCAGTAATATACAATATGGGAAATATCTGTTGTGGGCTTTGATTGACAGGTCCGTATGACAGAGCCACCTCCTGCAGAGTCTTTCTGACAGGCAGCTTGACAATAGTGACAAGTGACACTAACAACCTTTGAAGAAGTCTGTACTGAGTGAGTAAGCTATTGTTCAGCTTTAGCTTACTCATAAACTCATGATATATTGCACTCCCACAGCTCTCCCCTACTACAGGAAGTTACAAGCCAATTGGCCTTAAAAAAGTAGTCCAAAAATCAATGGATGATGTCACAGTTACTTTGTCAACAAATAAGCACACACTTTCAGCTTTGCTTTATGGTCAGTTTATCTCCCAATATTGCTGCCCTTCAGATACTGTAGATTTACAAACTTGCTGTCCTCTTTCCCAAGTCCTGTTTGGAAGTAGTATCTTATATCGTACTCTGTGTCAAACTGACAATCAGACATAAATCCAATTATTTAAATTGATCTGTGTATTTAGTCAGGAACATGTATATGTTATGGTGTAAGAATTACATATATATTACATGCATACATACAATTATCATTTGTATATGTGCATTTTAACAGCAAAAATCTTGAAGTGAAAATAGTTCCTGTACTTTAAAATGATCAGTGTTTTACTGCACATTTTACTGCTGCATTAATGTATATGCTGCATTTCACTGCTGTAAATGTATGTATATTGTTGATAGAGCAATGTGTCATATTTTGTAAGATCATCTCAGTGTGGATGTCCTGTGAGAATCATGTATTTTCAGCTCTGTGACAATAAATTTCCTGAAGTTGGGGAATTTTAAACTCAGAATCTTTAATTAAGAAGCTATGCATGCTTCAGTAACTTAAGATGTCAGTGAAGTCAAAAGTATAACAAGTGCCTCTGAGATGTTAAAAGAGTAGACACCTAAACTGCAGAAAATGGAAATTCAAGATGCCTGCTTGCACTGATTTGCTTGAAGTGAAAATTAGTTTTGGCAATTAACAGTATGTAAATAAGTAACTGCATGGAAAGTTAGTTAGGGCTTCTGCAAATTATCTGATCACCATTAAACAAATTTAACCCTTGTCATTCCTCCTACTGTATGACAAGGTTTAAATGCTGTGTACTAAATATTTGTGCAGAGCAAAAACTAAATCAGATATGAGGCTGGTAGTCAACAAGAACTGAGATGTTGTTAGTTTTGTTCACAATACTACAACATTTTTACCTAACTTGTTTCTTCTATTATAGAGATTCTATGATGCTCCCTATTAATTTCATGTTGTCTTCCTAATAAAATATTGGGTCAAGTGAGTGATCATGATTTGAAATCTTAAAACTCCATCCTCTGCTCCTTATTAGAGCTGTGCTGAGTGTAATGTAATTAGAACCTGTTCATCAATCTCCCTCTCTCAGGTGAAACCAGGCCATGTGATCGGCCCAGTCTAGGGTTGGGGGAGACGATACTTCCTGGCTATCATATCGCCGTGGCAACCCACTATAATTAGACCTATCAGAGGAAGCCTTTGCCAGACCAGATCTATAAACCTAACTATACAGATTAGTCATTTTAAAGGCAGAGTCAGCAATATGGGACCGCCAATGGAGTCAAGTTGGATTGAGGAGACCTTCAACATCCTTCTCTGGGCAAGTGAGCTGTAGGATTGGTCCACCTTAAGGAATTTCTATCAAAGAACAATCCCTACTCTTGCTTTCCCTCTAACTTCCATAACAAACAAAATTATTTTAAGCATCTTCTCCCCCTCTTATAAATATATATACACAAATGCTTTTTCCTTTGCATGCAATATTTTGTTATTTTCTGCATTTTCATCATGTAGTTATTTATGCAATCATCTGACATCAGTACAGCTTGCACATTCTAAAATAATTTTGTCTTGAAAAATAATACTACTAATTAGTACTTCAGTATTTGCTGCAGACCTGAAGCATTACAAGTCTTGCTATATGCAATTTTAATTATACGACAATATCACCTTATGCTTTTATTTACAATTTGTGTACATTTTTTCTTTTTTGTCATGTAACTGTAAATGCATTCATGTTACTTCACTGCAGTGTACAGTAAGTACTGCAACATTAAAATGATATAAAACATGTATGTTTACTGCAACATGTAAGTTGTAAAACTTAAAGCATCTTTGGAGGCACTGAAAACATGTTCATTTCATGACTGACATTTTTTTGATGATTTCTCATGAAAATGGGGTATTTAATAGTCAGGAAGTTATTTGGTATTGTTCTTCCTATTTATGTATTTTAAACCAATTATTGTAGGGTATATTTTTGACGTTATCCATTTTTCTGTGCTCTGTCCTCCTGTATCCTCTCAGCAGTAACATTTCATCCTCCCCACACTCTTTAACTCTCATTCTGTGGTATTTTCCGCTGCCCACATCATCACTCACACAACCGAGAGGCAGAAATCACTGAAAACCACACGGAAATACTGATGGTCACTGTGGTCACGCTAAATCTGGAAAGTCCAGAGTTGATATCTGTCAAGTTTCAGGTGATTTCCACAATGATATATACATAGGAGCACCAACAACACACCTGTTATCCAATTTAACGCTCAATTTCTGTGAATAGTTCTCACATTTTGAGGACATAAGTTCATTGACATCATTAATCGTCCCCAGAAAAAGAGGAAAACTGTGGAGGGAAGGAAATAAATCCAGAAAAAAGGAGGGAAGCAATAGAAGAAGAAAATCTGTCAAAGAAAAAAGCAGGAGAAGGGGGGGAGAGGAGGCGATGACTCTCTTTTCTTGTCACCAGACACCAGAGTTGACTGCTGTAAGCTGGACTTTAATTACAGCAGAGGAATGATACTCGATCCACAGAGATCATGTCACATCAGAGCGAGGAGAAGAAGAAGAAGAAGAAGAAGAGGAGGAGGAGGAGAAGGGGAGAAAGAAAAGAGAGGAGTTAGCAGAGAAAAGAATAACGGAATGAAGAGGAAGATGCAGAATAAAGATGAGAGAGGAAAGGAAACAAACAAGGCAGTGATGTGATGTTACTGTATACTGTTATTTTATTGCATTTGTCATTTGTTTTGTTTTTGTTATACTTTTTTGTTCAAAATAAAGTATCTATCTATCTATCTATCTATCTATCTATCTATCTATCTATCTATCTATCTATCTATCTATATCAGATGTGAGAGGGAAAAGAGGGAAAGAGGGAGGGGAAATGAGACAAAAAGCAGAGAGGAGGAAGGAATAGATGCAAGAAAATAGAAGTTGAGGAGGACGAGAAAAAAACCAGCAGGCGCAGAGGGAGAAGAGGAGGAAAAAAATGATGAATGAGGAATGTGAAGAAAGGGCATTAAATACAATAATTGTCGATAATTGTCCATTTTGATTGGCGCTATACGAATAAAATAGAATTGAATTGAATTGAACAAGGAAAAAGGACAGTAAGGAGGAATCAGCAGAAATAATAATATAACACAGGTAAATAAAAAACATAAAAGTTCTTCTTGAAACATGTTTTATGACTCTTTCATGTCATAATAATCTGTGACTGTTTAAATAACTTTTGACTGTGGGTGAACTAGTTTTTCCATAAAGCAGTTTGAAAGTTTGAATGTTGAGGCTCTGGGTCACCCCCTAATCCAGAAATGGACTTAGAGGCAGACTGTGAGCAGAGCTGGAACTGAAAGGAATGGTGAAGGCTCTGACTCTGACATATCTGATGGTAAACTTGCTCCCTGTACCACACAGGTTTCAAACTCGTGCCATGGAGGGCCAAGACCATGCAGGTTTTCTCTCCAACAAGTCACTAAAGCAGGTGATTTCACTGATTAGCTCCTTCCTCCAATTTGAAGGAGTGCTGATCAGTGAAATCATATAATATGTCATTGTGCTTTCATTTTTCAATTATTCCTGTATGGTTTGATCAAAGCACACATTGCTGTTTTATTCCTGGCTTACTGGTGCAGGTGTGTGAGTGTGTGTGTGTGTGTGTGTGGGGGAGTGATTGATGCTCCAGCAGAGTGCAGTGGTTAGCACTAAAGTGCAGCCTCTCGGGTTGCATTGGTGTCAATATCAGCAGCATCACAAGTGAAGATCACTGAGCTGTCCCTCTGCATCATTCCCATCAAACGCCACCTCTGCTCTGCTTTTTCTGTCACTATCAGCTCCATTTCTGGCGTTTTCCACTTCATTCATTCATTTCCTCAGATTTGTTTCACTACTATCCTTTCTGTTTATCTCTGATTGACTTCAGTTTCATTTTCCTTTCCCGTTGCAGCTGTCTCCAGTTTCTCATGTAATATCTACTTTTTTATTGACTGCATTTAATATACCACATATTCAAACTTTGAAGAGAATAAACATTTAATTTTACTTTTGTTATCAAGTTTTCAGCTTCAGGACAATATCTTTATTATAGAACAATGTAAAAGTAAATGATTTTGCTTTTGCTGGTTGCTTTCAGGGTTCTCTATCAGACTTTTAGCCTAGCAGGACTTCACTGTACCCTCTTTCCTGATTACCAAAGTGGTTTTCTATAAATTACCTTATGTATCATCATCATAATCTTTGTCATAATGAAGCAATACAGAGAAATGATGAGTCCACTGAAATCTGCCTCTGTTTCACCTCATCTCTCTCTCCTTCTCTATCATCTATCTCTATCTCTCTCGCCCTCATCCTCTCTCCCCGTGTTTGTGTCCTTTGCCCACTGCGGTGGTCTCCGGTTTCCTTAATGGTTCCCAAGATGCATTGTGGCTTTGTGGGAGCGGTAAGACGCAAGGGAATGTGTGCATGCATACTTGTGTGTGTGTGTGAGTGAGCGTGTGCGGATAGCAAGAGGTGATGCGGTCATTTCGACACATGAGAGGTTTTCCATCAGCGGCTATAGAGGCTGAGCGAGCTGCTTCAAAGGCACTTACACACACAGACATAAACACACACACATTTCCATCACCCAAGAGAAACCAAAGACACACTCAAACTGAGGAAATTCACACATTATGTACATCAGAGCGATAAAGTGCTTTCTGCTATATTGTTCTCAAAATCTATCCAATTGTAAGCATTTTCTAAGTCACACTGATCTGATGTTTGTCTCTTTGTTACATCTTTACTGTTAGAGCTGGTTTGAAATTATTTTATTAACAACAGCAGCATCGTTTGTACTTGAAAGATAAGGCAACTCGAACATAAACCCATATTGAAATTGCATACAAGCACTTATTAGTGAGCACTACAGGTACTTTACAAAACAGCAAATTTCAGTTGAGCAACAAGTCACCTACATTCTCAAGTAAAACCCAAATCAATGCAAAGTCAATGCAGGAAATCCAAGGAAACCCCTTTATACTGGTATATTTTCTATATCTATACTGTATATGCATACTAATATTTTCAACAATATTTCAGAAATGACAAAAATCTAGATTCACTTAAGTCCCATAACAATACCTTTTAATATGTGGGGACAGCTTTATATTGAATTTATACACATCTGAAATGTAAGCAAGGATTTCTTATTCACACAGACACCATTCAACAGAGAAAACTTAACTAATCAAAACTGTGGAAAAGAAGTGAACTATATGTTAATTTCTTACTATTATTTTCAAATTTGTATCATACTAAAGAACAAAAAATGAAAAATTAAGAAAACACTTCAGAAATTTCTTACAAGACGATCAGAGGCACAAGCTTTTCATTAGCATGCCTTTTGTGACCCTAACTTTTCATTTTCCTAGGATTTCCTGCTACTGCAGAAGTTTAGTGTCAATGTCTATCTGGCCACTCAGAAGAGTTTTGCAATATAAGTGTTTTATGAAAATTATACTGATTCAGCATTATCATAATGTGGACATTCTCAGAGTCGAGTGTGTTATACAGTGTGTGCATTTGTGTGATGCAGCTCGATATGTTGCTCAAACTAATTAAAGGCCAGTTGGTGGTGGTGGCATCGATGGATGTGTTTTTAATGATGTAAGCAGCGGTGAATATGCAAAACACCACCAGAGTGCCGATTTCTTAGCGACAACTTGATTACCTCATTGATTTTTAGCTAAAGTGGCGTCAAATATGAATAAATATTAACATATTAGTATGTGAGGGAGAAAAGGTGTGATGTAGTGGAAGTCAGAGAGGTGTGTGCAATGATGCATGTTTTTATAGGAGGGTGCAGTTTGTGATTTTTCTCAAGTTTCTGTCTTTGTGAGAACCAATGCAAGTTCTCAGTAGTATCTGCATCTAAACTGTCCAGGATCTAAATACCGGTAGTATCAATTTCTAAATCCAACTTCAGTTTACAAGTGTCATTTCCTTATAATATGAATTCTGCTGAAAAACTGGAACAAAAACATTTTACCACACACAAGATCCTTAATAGGTGTCATGATTTGTGTTTAGTGTTTCCTGTTTTATTTTGAAATGTAGTTTGATTGTATTGTTGTGTTGTTGACTTC
>JAQQAE010011614.1:0-13533 GCA_029823295.1 Pseudamia nigra | reverse complement strand
GCGTCTAACCATCCTAGAACTTCTAACCATCCCTGAGCCTCTAACCATCCCTGAGCCTCTAACCATCCTTGAACTTCTAACCATCCCTGAGCATCTAACCATCCCTGAACTTCTAACCATCCCTGAGCCTCTAACCATCCCTGAGCTTCGAACCATGCCTGAGCCTCTAACCATCCCTGAGCTTCTAACCATCCCTGAGCTTCTAACATCCCTGAGCATCTAACCATCCCTGAGCTTCTAGCCATCCCTTAGTAGGATTCTGCCAGCGACTCCTTAGTGGAGGACATCAGCGCTCATGTGAACAGTGACAGTGTGATGTGGAGGGAATACCTGGGTGGACAAAACTCCCCAATATGAACGTGAATGGTGTTGTGTTATTGAATTTCTGTGAAAGTCACAGCTTGGACATGATGAACACCATGTTCAAACACATTCACATATGATACCAGGAAACCCTGGACTATAGGTTAACTTTGTAGTCGTTTCACCAGACCTGATACATTATTTTCATCTTAAGTGTTTTATATGATATTTGACCTTTATTACATTACATTTATTACATTGTTTTCGTTTTAGTATGTTGGTCCTCTGGATTTCATATGGTTTTGGTCACCATTTATAAACTTTTTATGAGAACATTTCTTTATTTTAAAATTAAGTAATTCAGAAATCATTTTGTTTTTATGTATTTTAAAAACAGCTACACGACCCATTTTGGACCCAGACCCTAGGTTTGAGAAAGGCGCTTATGGACACTAAGTCAAAAAAAATTAGACAAATGATGCTGCATAAAATATAATGATAATTCTTTGTCGCTTGTGTGTGTGTGACCACTTGACTAAGCTTATTCGAGAGATTCAAATGATTTCATAAAATACTGATCTTTGAGGCATTTATGTCAAATTTGTTGTGATGCTTTACATGTCATAATGATACAGGAAATATATTCATATCTTCAGAATGCCGTTTCCAAATACAAAGAGAGTAAATTGCAACATTTAAACAGTTGACATTAAATCCTGCATTGTTAATGATGGCTGCTGTTTAAGTGGTGTTTTCACTGCTGATTGAATTGCTTCCAAAGCTTAAAAGAATGTTTAAAGTGGAAGCCGTGGAAATGAACTGACTGACCTTTTTTCTGACCCTGGCGACATGCAGGTCCCGTGGGAGCAGGAACTGGGAGGCAGCGCCTGAGTCGGGATGTCAAAGGGATCCAGACTGTTATTAGAGCTGCAACAGCCTGCGACCTGGTCCAGCACAGCCTCAGCACACACACTACTGTCACACAGCTATCATTTAGAAAGCAGAATTTTAAAGAGGTCACGGTATGTATCACTCACAATGTCAGACAAACTGAATGACATGTCTTTGGCTTGATAGATACCGAACACCACCAAAGTAGGTAAAAAACTCTGGATTGTGTATGTGTTTAGGTATGTGTGCTCCCTGGCAGAGCAGACAGACCGAGTGGTCCAGCAGGGTGATTATGTCCTGTAGGGATAACCTGTCATGGTGCTGAGAGCCTAATTGATGCCTCATGCTTTTCAGGGGGTAATTATAGCACCCAAATGTCAAGAGCTAATTTGTGACTCTGTGATGTGGACACAGGGAGGAAGGGGTGACATGACTTGTCTGATCAGCAGATGTGAACCGCAACAAGCTTTAGGATGGTCGAAGGAAAAGTGAGTGTTCGAGGGGGGACCTCCGATTGGTGAAGAAGGCAGTGAGAAACTTCTCCCCATAGCGAAGCAAAGTAACTTCCAACAATCCATTAAAAACATTGGCTAGTAAGATCCAATGAGTGTGTGAAAGAAAGGACATCATTTAAGCACTATGCACCAGGCCAATGGAGATCGAGAGCAACTTGCTAATGCTAATCCGTCGACTGTGACAGTGCAGATACATGACCCCAGAACTTAAATAAATAACGTGACCGTACTTAAAGAAGTCAAAAAGGATGTTATATCTGAAGTCAATGAGTTAAAGAAAGATATATACCAACAACTCTCTGCTAGCACTAAAACGGAGGACGGCATGGCTGAAATGGAGACGTGGAGTTTGGAGGAAAATAATGCACTATGTTAATTTTTGAAGCAGCAGCAAATTCTGCAAGACAAGCTCACCAATATTGAAGGGAGGAGTAGGAGGAATAATATTCCTATTTTTGGAATACCCAAGGACAACGACATGGACTCTCACACAGAAGACTGGCACAAAAGCTGAACCATAACTTGCCACGAGATGCATGATTGTTAGCTTCCTGGAATTAGCCATCAAAGGGAAAGTGAGTGTTCAATTCAAAAGAGTGAGAGAGAACTTCCAAACAAATGTTGAAGCAGATGGACGACAGCAGCAGAAGATCACACATGGTGCCACGCCTGTCAGTTAAGAACAGGAAACTAAGGCTACAATTTACATGGACTTGGTAAAGTGGTCAATAGAAGGATGGACAAATGTTGCTTTATGTAGTGAATCTGGATTTCCACGGTGACATTTGGATGTTATAGTAATGATTGACATAAGCAACATGAAAGCATGGATCCATCTGACCTTCTACCAACTCTTCCAGCTGCCGGTGGTGGAACATTTTGGGACCTTTAGTCTTAACTGTGCATTGTTTAAACGCCACAAGTTCCATAAGTATTGCTGCTGACCATGTCCATCCCTTTATGACCACAGTGTAACAGCCAGGAGCTCCAACCCAGCGCTAGCAGGGTGTACCTAATAGAGTGATATATTCTAACAGCTCTATCTCATTTGCCTCATGCCACTCTGGCTCAGTATGTACAGTAGATGCTCCATGTTGCAGCTCAGTCTTCCTCTGATCCTCATTAGTTCAACAAAACATAGTTAGACACCAGCACAGACTGTAAAAGCATCAGCATGCGTTGCACCTTACACCCAAGAGACTAAAGCTGTGCAGAAATGACAGTGCACTGCCTTCTTCTTTTCTCCTTTTTGGTTCTACACCCAAACATAGTTGTTTTCTACTAACGTCTCCATGGAGAAGCAAACACAGCGGCATATTTTCCACTGGAGCTGACAGCCTGGGATGTGGAGTGTCAGTAAATCAGGTATGCTCGTCTAATTGCCGCTTGCGGAAAGCAAACCGCAAACTCCTCTTAGCTATGATACTAAAAATGATTGCGCTGGAATGGAAAGACAATGCAACATGTGTGGAAGATGATTTTTACAGCCTCAGAAGGAGGATGGAGATGTCTGATGAGTTGTTTGAACATTAAGGGGGATGTTTTCAGGCACCTCTGGGTGAGAGTCAAATGTTGTGTTTTTTGTGTTTGAAAAAAAGTGAAAAAAATTAAGAACAAAATTGAGAAAATGAACAAAAAAAGCAATAATTTGAGCTTCTTTAAACAGCCAAAATATTTGCGTCCTTTAACTGTAAGAGACTATTTGTAAGATGTATAAAAATGAATGATTTTAAATTGGAAAAAAAAACTATAATAAATAAATGCTGTCATTCACAGCATTAAATCGCAATAGAGAAAATATGCAGAAAATCAGTAAAATGAGCCAAAACAAAATCAAGAAATGAACACAATGACCAACTAAATGAACAAAAATAACCAAAAATGAACAAAATAATCTATGAAATGACCAAAAATAAACAACAGAAACCACGAAATGAACAAACATAACCAAAAATGAACAAAATAATATAGTGAATGACCAAAAATGAACAAAATAATATAGAAAATTAACAAAATAATTTAAAAAAATTAACGAAAAGATCCCACAAAATGAAAAAGGTACCAACAAAATCAACAAAATAATGAACAAAGTGATCAAAATCAACAATATATTCAAGAAAATGATCAAAAATATTTTAAAAAATCAAGGAAATGACCAAAAATAATGAACCAAAAAATAAAAAAATAACAAAGTAAGGCAGAAAATGAACAAAATAATCTAGTACATGACCAAAAATGAACAAAAGATCCCAGAAAATAAACAAAAATAACCAACATTGAACAAAATAATTTAGAAAATTAACAAAATAATTAACAAAATTCACAAAAATCACCCACAAAATGAAGAAAATGACCAACAAAATCAACAAAAATGGACAAAATAACCAACAAAGTTAACAAATCAAAAAAACACATTTGAAATAAATAGAATAACCAATACAATAAACAAAATCAACAAAATAACACAAAATGTGCAAAAAAAAAATCAAGAAAAATAACAATATATTAATAAAACAGAAAGAAATAAGGACAACATGAACTCAAAATTGTCATTAAACCGTTCTCATGGGGTGGAGAATCGCCCACGGTGCTGATACTGAACGGGTTGAATTGTGTTGTCAGGGAGGAGGGTGTACATCTACTCGTCTTCTGTCGTGTGCCCACTTATCATTGGGTATAATTTCTATATTTAGAAGAGTGCGTTGTGGAGGACGGGGCGGAGTCCGCAGCTCACCTGTTGATCTAAAGCCCAGGCCACTTCTAACAGTGTGTTTGCCCGGTGGACGGCGTCATGGGAATCCTGCACCTATTGATTTCAGGCTCTTTGTTGTTTGTTTATTCCTTAGTAAATTGCCGTGGGCACAAATTATGAGCTGCATGTGTGTTTATAGGGATTACAGCAGAAGTGTAAGTATAGCGTTATCCACTGGATATTTTTGGCCTTTTATCTGAGTCCAGAGAGACATTCTGGAACAAAAAACAAATATCTGCAGCCAGTAGTGATCTATCCATCTCAAATATTATCTTACAAACTCCAATTCCACTGAAGTTTGGACACGGTGTAAATCTAAATAAAAACAGAACACAACTAAGAACGCACTGCTCAGAGGTGCAGACCCACCCCTCCTGCAGCCCCCAACACATTATAAATGTTCATTTATAGAGCTGACTTGTGCAAAACATTTTAAAGGAATTATCATCAATGAGTAAGTGTGAAGTGTTAAGATCAGGGTCTACGATTGATGTATTTATTTACCTTCAACAGGAGAACATACACTTTAACAGAACAAAAAAAGACAAAAGAAGCCAAGTCAAATTATGGTCAATAGTCAATGAATTCAGTTTTTGATGCAGTGTCTGACTATTTTCTTTACCAAAATTACACCAATTTATAAAACAGTGTCATACTATGGATATTAAAGATCTTAATATTGAATGGCTTTGATTTGAAAATGAAAAGCTGAAAGATGTTCTTCCATCATTTTAGTTTCACTTGCAGTTAATTGTGACAAGTCCTCATTGGCCATTAAGAATAAATGCAGTTTCTGTAAATTCAATGCCCCTTCCCTCATTTGTATTAAATTATAAGCCATGGAGTAAATTTAAAAGTTGGTGAATAGTGACTTATTTTTGACCCCTAACAATCTTTGAGGTCAATCCAAGGTCAAGGTCAGTTGAGTGTCCAAGACCCTATTCTAGCTTGTGTTAAAATTTCCCGCTCCCAGCTCCAATAATACAGTCACAATAGATGAAAATGTAGTTGAACTTTTCTTGACATAGTGACCCTGACCTTTGACCTTTTGATGCCAAAATGAATGGGTGACCAAGGTAGGGTCAAGGTCAACATCACCGTGGCGTCTGGTCATCCCAGCACTTGTGTGATGCATTATGAAGCATAAAATTCCACAATGGAGACTGTTGAGACACAAGTCATACATCAAGCACGAACAGTTAGTGTCCTCACTTCTTAAAAACCTATTGAGTGTTGTTAAAAGGAAAGGTGATGTAACGCAGTAGTAAACATGACCCTGTCCCAGCTCTTCTGGAACGTGCTGTAGGCATCAAATTGAAAATGACTGAAGATTTGCAAAAAACAATAAACCAATCAGTTTGAACATTAAATATCTTGTCTTTGTTGCGTATTAAATGGAATATAAATAGAAAAGAATTTGCAAATAGTATTCTGTTTTTATTTACAATGTCCCAAGTTCATTGGAATTGGGGTTTGTAACCGAGTACGAGTAAAACGCATTCTGCAAAACAACTACTCTCAGAAGCACATGGGGAAAACTGCTCAAGTGCATGTGAAGGAGTAAATATACTTGAGTACTACCTATCTCTGCTGGATTCTAAATATAGAAATAAAGCTTGGTGATCGCTGAGGACACACGACAATAAAAGCCGTTTGTGTTTCCTCCTCGTCCTCCTTCTGCCAAATCACATCCTGGACTGACAAACAGCAGAGCTGAGATCAGAGTGTGAGGAACACCTGTGCTGTGTGACCGCGCTGTGAAGAGAGACACGGAAGATCACTGACTTCCACACCTGCCCGTGGACCCATGCCATACGCTGACACACACACACAAACACACACACGCATACCCCCCCCCCACACACACACAGTTGATTGGATTTCCTCGAGAGCCCTTTAAGGCCGCTGCTGAGGAGGTGATGAAAGTCAGCTAGCGTCCATTAAGTGTGTGAGACACCCTCCTAAATGGGTGTGGATGAAGAGGAGGAGGGTGGGGGGCTGTATGTGTGTGTGTGTGTGTGGGGGGGGGTGCTTTAAGTGTTTTTCGGTGAGGACCACCTGGAGGAGGCGGAGGAGGCGGAGGAACAAACGTATCTGTCTCGGGGCGAGGAGACTCCAAAAACATCGCTTAAAACAAGTGCCAAAGAGTACTTGTGGGCATCAGGTATCAGCAGCCAGGATTTCCAGTGAGCTCTAGAGGGAGTAAATGTCAAAAGGGGGGGGGGGGGTACACTTCTCGATCTGCACAAAGTCTGCTTTTCATGGGTAGAAAAGGAATGGCAGAGAGTGCTGAAACTGTAATCTGGTTGGAGGTGGTGCAGAAAAAACACAGAGCTGGTGGTACGACCAAAGTGTTCCCGTGTTCATATCAGTCATTATCAATGATTATCATGATCAGCTATTATTTTATACACATTTAAAAGTAGAGCAACGAGGTGAGGATGATGTGACTAGATGCAAAAAGATGCAAAAGTAGAAGAAAACATGTAAAAAAAATTTTTTAAATGACTTGAAAAATAAGGAAAAAGACAGATACTTCCTGTGGGCCCACCACCTTCAGGAAGAGTCATAAGGGTCTGGTGCTGTGTGGCTTGGGTGGCAGCTGAAGGTGGGGGCCTGGGTGGTCCAATCCCCAGTTGCAAAAACTAGCTCCAACTGGAAGGAGGCCCTGGGGCAGACGCAGGACACGCCGGAGGGACTATGTCTCTTGGCTGGCCTGGGAACGCCTGGGGGTCCCCTCCGAGGAGCTGCTGCAGCTCTCTGTTTAGGCTGCTGCCCCCGCGACCCTGAGCAGGATAAGTGGAAGAAGATGGATTTCTTTAAAGGACAGGGAGAGTTTGGGTATTTCACACACACAGGATGCATCACAGCACGTAATGCTCAGAGTGTCACGTACACCTCTACAATCTAAACAGACATTTTTAGGCAGAAATTAAACAAAAAAATGTGCAGCAAAAAGATATTAAAATCCTTTATGCACCAAATATGACATGTTTTAGCAGGTAACATATTAACATCAGTTTGTTATTATTTTATTCATTTTTGTTCATTTTGTTTATTAATTTGTTCATTTTTAAAATTTATTTTCAGTTTTTGTTCATTCCCTTGATTATTTTGCTCATTATTTTTGTTAATTTTATTATTTATAATCATATAATGGATGGATGTATGGATTAACACAGATTATGATGATGGCAAAAGTCATTATTTTATGATAATTTAAAGGTTGAGCAGCAAAACAACAATGGTGTGAAATGTCCAAAAAGCGCAATAAAGACAAAAATGTAAGATGCATAAAAGACACAAAAAGAGGAACACGACATGAAAGACACAATGGACTAAAAAAATTATGCAACAGCATGGAAAATACAAGAATTTTTATCTTGAATGACTTGACCAGGTAAGTCGTTCAGAACACATTTTTATTTACCTGGGAAACGGCGGAGCTTTTTGAAGGAAGGGGAGGAGCTAAAATCGAAAAGAAAATTGACAAATCAGGACACAATGAAAAGATTTATCACACATTCAGTCCTACGTATAAGCATGAGGATTTACTGCAACAGTATGTAAACCACATAAAAGATGCAAAAATGAAAAAAGACATAAGAGATGACAATAGAAGAAAAGGAGGAATATTATTCAAAAAAGACAAAACTAGATGTAAAAAGATGCGTGAAAGAAATGTCACAAAGGACTCAAAAAGACAAAAACAATGTAAAATTTGCAAAAATGTGAAAACCACCTGAACCAATGCAAAAAAGGAAAAATCAGTAAAATTACATAAGATAAAAGAGAAAGAAGTACATGATAGCGATTGAGTTCATTGTTAAAATGTTCATTTTTTCACTTATTTGAACAAAGTAAGAACAACAAAATACTGAAACATGAGAGTGTAAGTAAAGTAAAACGCTAAAACAAACATCAGAAAAAAATATACTACATCATAAATTAATCACCAAATATTATGATATAAAATATGCATTCATTGCCCACTTTATTAGGCACACGCTGCTAGTAATGTGATTTTATTATTACATATGTACGTTAATGAGTTCTGTCAACAAGTGTACCTAACAAAGTGGCCAGTGAATGTGTACGGCATGATAATTATGTTATTAATTATGTTATTAATTAATTATGTACGTAATGTTCTTCATTACTTGAACATTTTAAAGGAGACATATTGCACCTGTTTTTAAGAAGCTGATTTAAGTCCGTGGCCTCGTTTCCAATTGAAACTACCACAAGTGACTGCTGACCACGCCCCTTTCTGTAACCACGCCCCCTTTCTGTGACCACACCCCCTTTTCTGTCAGTGCTCTCAATATGATCATGCTGGGCTCCAGAAGGCATTGACTTTGTGTTTGCATCCAATAGACCAGTGTTCTGCAACTTTCACAATCTAAAAAGCTGTTTTATGACAGAAGGAAGAATACAAATACGTGACATTTTATGTATGTCTATCTGGCAATATGTTAAAAACCAATTTGTTCATTAATTTATTTATTTTTGTTCATTTTATTGATTCATTTGTTCATTTTAGTTCAATCAGTTCCTTTTACTGAATTTTTTGCTCACTTTATTGATCAATTTGTTAATTTTGTCATCATTTTTTCCCATTTTTTTCATTTTTGTGTAATTTTGTTCATTTTTTTATTATTTAAAAATTTTTTTGTTCAGTCTTGTGTGACTTTTTTGTTCATTATGTTGCTTATTTTTTCTTTTCATTGTCTTGTTTTTGTTCATTTACTTGACTATGGTCTAAGTTTTTGTCAATTTTGTATTCACTTTGTTAATTATTGTGGTATTTTGGTTGTTGCTCATTTTTTATTCAGTTAATTTACTATTTTAGTTGTTTTTGTCAGTTTTAACCAGTCAAGCTAATCATTTCATACATTTTGTGGATCATTTCCATCAGTTTTGCATGAAGTTTATTCATTTTGATAATGCCATTTTTTATTAATTTTCTTGCTTTTATTCACTGTTTTGTTTGGTATTGTTTGTTTTATCTTTATATTATATTGTTTAAAATTATTTTCTTGATTACTTTGCTCATTTTTGACTTTTTTCTTCAGTTTTGTCTTAATTTTTCTTGATTCAGAGCTTATTTTCATTTTGACTTATTGTAAAGATTCATTTCCATTATGGGTCAAAGGCACAGGAGCCAGTGGAGAGGGGCCAAAGAGTCACACGTTGCAGACGCCTGCAGTAGACCTATCTCATACCTGGAAAAGAAACCAAGACCTGTTTATCGCTCATGTCTCCTTTAAGTCTGAAGCTCAAGAAAAGTGAGGAGTGACAGATTCGTTTGCAGACGTGGATGTGTTTACCCAGTGGACGGGGATGTCCACGTGCAGCAGGTTATAATACACTGTGAATGCTGTCATTAATCGATGACAGAGGTGTGCAGGTGGGAAAATCCCACACTATCACGGCGGAGACAGGAGAGTTGGCAGCAAGGTGGACTCCCTGTACCCCCTCCCTCCCGCTGGCACGCCTTCACACACACTGAGATCACACAGTCACCAGCTTCCACAGAGCTGCTCCAACCATGGTCGACACTGTGCACACATGCAACGCAGAGGCACAAAGAAATACAGCTGGAAGGTTTCAGAGTCACTGCAGGGCGAAAGGGAAGAAAATGTACCAGTAAAAGTGTTCATATCAGTCAACTATCATGATGAAGGTCAAACTATTATTAGATTCAAGTTTAAGGGCTGAGTTTTGGTCCCGAGTGAAAACTGAAGAAACCAGATGTGGCTTGTTATTATTCACGGTAGATGCAATGAGATGAAATGATGCAGAAAAAGATGCAGAGAGATGTAAAAGTTGCAAAAAGTGTTGAACCCTTTGTCAAATTGGCAAATTGGTCTTAGGTGACAGGTGATTCAGAAGACCCTTATGCCTTCCTGTGGGCCCACCACCTGCAGGAAGGGTCGTAAGGGTCCGGTGCTGTGTGGTTTGGGTGGCAGCTGAAGGCTGGGGCCTGGGTGGTCCAATGCCCGGTTGCCAAAACTAGCTCCAACAGGGAGGAGGCCCTGGGGCAGACCCAGGACACACTGGAGAGACTATGTGGCCTGCCCTGGACACACCTGGAAGACTCCCCCAAGGAGCTGGAGGAGGTGGCTGGGGAGAAGGAAGTCTGGGCTTCTTTGCTTAGGCTGCTGCCCCTGAGACCCTGACCAGGATGAGCAGAAGATAGTGGATGGGTGGGATATAAAAAGATGCAAAAAGATGTACAAATCACAAAATATATAAAACTATTTAAGACAATGAATAACAAGTACAAAAAATGATGCAAAAGTGGGAAAATATTAAAAAAAATGCATGAAATATGTGATCAAAGGAGCCAAAACAGCAACATAACAATAACATACTGCAGCAATGACAATAAAATAAAGATGGAAAAATATTCAAAAAACCCACAAAGATGCAATATAAAAGATGTATGTTTTGAAAGACAAAATAATGGTGTGAGAAGATGCAAAAGCTTCAAATAAGTGATGTTAAAGGACATAAATTGGGGTGTAACATGATAATAATTTCTACAAAAAAAATCATTTTATTTATAAAAACAGCAGTTTGCAAAGTGCACTGACAATGAAGCAAATATGAGGCTCGATACAGCAAGATTATTTTCTAAAAAGCAACCAATATGAAATATGTCATGAAAGAGGCAATAATGCTGACTCTAAAAGATGCAGAAAAATGTTAGAGTTACAAAAAGGTAAAATAATTTAAATGGGTGTCACGCTGAAATATGTGATCAAAGATGCAAAAACACAAAAATTACATGAAAGATATAAAAAAGGAACAATACAAAGACTTGAGACATGAAAAATGTGCAAAAATGCATAAAAACATGCTAATAACAAAAGATAAGACAATTACATGAATGATACAAAAACAGAAATATGATGCAATAATGTGAAAATGGCCCAAAAACTTTAAAACCACCATGAAAAGATGACATAAGATGCAAAAATGATGTAAAAATCAGAAAATGATGAGAAGCCCTCTCTCTCCTTTAGTATGATGGCTTTCACAACATCAAACCAAAGTAGACGAGGTAGACTAAATCCAGTTATGATCTAAAATATACACTCACCGGCCACTTTATTAGGTACGGCTTGCTAGTACCTGTTTGGACCTTCTGAACTGCCTTAATTCTTCATGGCACAGATTCAACAAGGCGCTAGAAACATTCCTCCGAGATTTCGGTTCATATTGACATGGTAACATTACACAGCTGCGGCAGATTTGTCGGCGGCAAATCCATGATGCTGATCTCCTGTTCCACCGCACCCCCCTGTTGGATTGAGATCTGGTGCCTGTGGAGGCCACTGGAGTCCAGTGAACTGAAGAAACCAGTTGGACACGGTTAGAGATGTCTGACATGTGCATTATCTCGCTGGTGAGCAACAGTACTCGGTTAGGCTGTGGCCTTTAAATGATGCTAAGTTGGTACTATCGGGTCTAAAGTGTGCCAAGAAAATATCCCCCAGACCATAACATCCTGAACCATTTATTCAAGACAGGGTGGATCTGTGCTTTCCTGTTGTTTATGTCAAATTCTGACCGTACCAGGCGAGTCCATGTGAGTTTTGTCCTCGTTTATTCTTCTCTGACCTCTGGAATCAACAAGGCATTTTCACCAACTTCCAATGTGGGTCCAGGATGCAGACACACTGTGCCTTTATAATTTTAACAAAGCGTATAGTCAGGTAAACCTTTAATCCTCACCTAGTTCTGCTGCATAGTCTTAGGCTGCTGGACGACAGTGATGCACTGAGCTTCACTCTGTCTCTTTCTTAAACTCTTCCCCTGCCTCTCTCCCTCTCTCTCCCGCCATCACCCTCTCTCCCTCTCCATCCTCTCTCTCCATTTCACTTTTCTCTCTCCATCTGGAGGTTTTTCTCTTCTATTAAAGGAAGTTTTTCCTCCCCCCCGTCGCCTTTGTCTTGCTCTCGGTGGTTCTGTTGCGTTTACTCTCTGTATAGTCTTGAGGTCTCTGCCTTAATTGTGAAGCGCCTTGAGATAATCTTCGATTCTCATTGGCGCTATACAATTAAAATGGAATTGAATTTTATATTTAATCTTTTGTGTGTGAAAATCCCAGTAGATTGGCCATCTTTGAAACACTCAAACCAGCCCACCTACCACGCCACGTTCAACATCACTTAAACCACCTTTGTTCGGCGAGTCTGCACCGTAAAATGCACTGAGTTGCTGCCACATGATCGACAGATTAGATGCTTACGTTAACAAGTAATTGAACAGGTGTACCTAATAAAGTGGCCGGTGAGTGTACGGTCACAGTCATCACTAATGTATGACCCAGCTCTATTTTTTCAGTTGTATTGCCTCCAGGAGATGAGATGTCACCACCCTGTTGTCCTCTAATGAGACCCATCTCCAGTCCTGAAGCTGCCAGTGAGGTTTCTTCATCCTTATCGCTGTGACCTCCGCTTTTACACCGCCGTTGAGTCTCTGGGTCCTGAGCTAAAGGTCAGATTTTATTTGGTCTTGATCGTGTTGTTTGCTGCCTGGCCTCTGCATTCGCCGCATTCAGAGGGAGCCTTTGAAGTTTTACGCCCATGCTTCAGCTCTACGACCAGTCCCTCGGCATAACGGCGACCATAAAGAAAGACAACATCAATCTCGTAAGCACGTTTATATGTTTGAACTCAACGGCAAACGGAATATATTGCTGGAAGGTACTGCTGTGCTAAAGGCTACAAGTGTGCACCCTTTAACACTACAACACCACGTGGGTCCAATTTACCCACTGCTCGTTTGCAATTGCTCATTACTCTGTTGCAATAAAATGGTAATATAAAACTCACACGTATTGACATTGTGTTGTTTTAAACTCAATCATAAATGGACCTATAAAAGCCACTGGGTCAAATTTACCCTCATTTCACATTTTTAGTTCTGTATTAGATTAGTAGAAAAGATTTATGGTCCAAACAAATACTTTTATACCCATTTTCACTGGGTGTGGGTTTTATCTGAACAGTGGAGGGACAAAATAATCCAAAAAATGAGTCAAAATAAAGAAAGTATTTT
>JAQQAE010011613.1:0-13533 GCA_029823295.1 Pseudamia nigra | reverse complement strand
ATAAGGCGCAGTGTCATATTTGGACAAAATTGACGGCGTTTAGATGCGCCTTATAGTGCGGAAATTACGGTACATAATTCCATATGTGTTGTGTCATAGTTTGAGTCTCTTCAGTGTTAATGTACAATGATGAAAATGATTTAAAAAACCACTGAAGGATAAGGCTTGTCCTAACTTTTGACTGTTAGTGTACATTTACCTATTTGACTGTTGTTATCATCTCATCTGCACTATCCCAGAGAGTTTCCACCGGCAGCAGTAGACGAGCAAGAGAAAAATGAGTCAGTCCTGACATGGAAAGAAAAAAAAAGATAAGGAGGTCCTCAAAGAAAATGGATGGTCCAAATTACACAGACAGGCAGGTCTATTAATATGAAGAGGGTTTTTGATGCCGTGTCCCGACCTAACATCCTCTGTCTCTGACTATTTCACACACAAACATGCAAAATACGCAGCTCTCCCAGGAGAGTTGTGTTGTAGAAAGATATGGCGGCACACCGTAAACACCTCAGCACATCACCGTACGATACACAGCAGGGTCTTTGATGTTTGTGCTGCAGCGGCTCTCAATGTGACCTCACGCCACATGTTTCCACATCAACAGAGGAGAATGCTGGAGTGCTCATTATCTTTCCTCCTCTCCATTTCTGTGAGTGCAAAAGTGAGCAAAGTTTGAATACATACATCATCACCTGTATCATCATCATCGCAGCATGCACACAAGGGGCTATTGAAAAAACAGTTGATGCACCAGAGAGTCTTCAAAGGAAGCCCATGGCTGTGTCTGGTTATTTTTTTTTCTACCAGTCTGTTTTCTTGACATCAAAAGCTTTCAATCGGATGACAAGTGGTGTCAAGGCAGTTCCAACTCGGATGCCTCTCAACTCTTTTTAGTCAAAGGATCTCTTTCTCTCTCATCCTCCTTTTTTCTTCTTTACTTTGTGATATAGACTCCTCTCTGAAATCATGACAGGAGCAAAAAGGGGAAAAATATAAATCAGTCCGTCTTACAGATTTGCTGCTGCAGTGCTCATGATAAGGTGAACCGGACTGTGATTTATTTCATATTTGCCAGTTTCAGTCCCCATTATTGACTTCCCTTGTTCGCCATCAACTAGAAAAACCACACTCAAACAGATAGACACTGACAGAACACATTTTCTGACAGATCATTTTAAACAAACATCTGCCTCGCTTTGCCTGAATAATAAAAAGAAAAGTGGAAAACATTGAACTGCTGGGTACAGATAAATAAAAAATCAGGAAAATAGGAGGCAGGGGAAAGTCAAGTTGAGTGAAGGGGACTTTGGGGTTGGAACGGGAGGTGAGAGGGAGGCTGTTCAGTCAGCGATGGAGAGATGATAATGATGAGCCTTGAGACTGGCGACTATTTTAAGACTTCCTAAAAGTGAAACGACAGCTTCAACAGACCAGAATATTATTGGTTATACAGCAGCACAGCCACAGTTCATTTCGCAGGACTGCTGATCACATCTGCAGTGACTCCATTATGAAAATTTACAGGCCATGTTGTGACTACACATATTATTTGTTGTCATTATCAGCTCGGTTGTCAGTTTCTTCCCAGATCAGACAATTAATGCTGCAAACTGGTAGGAAACACTTATTTTCACTTTCAAATGCATGAGCATAGTGGTGAAATCATTTTTAATAGAACAGTTCATTATTTTCAGGGACATGAATTTAATTTTAGTAGCATGTGACGATGGGTCGGTCTTTATAAATTCAGCCTCATGAATAATTTGATTCAAATGAGCTTGACACTGACCCTTAAGTCCAATTTTGTGCCTTCTAATAAGACACAAACACAAAAAAACAGTTATAACTGTGAGAGCACTGGGCTGCTTAACCATCACATCATCTATTTCCAGATTTATTTTATATGAAAACATATGAATAACCAAAACAAAGAGATGATCCTTTGTTTCAGTATTACCTTTATAGAAGACACACTGAATCATCTCCAAGCCAAAGCAATTTTAAGAATTCACTTGAAACATAGCACTCATTCATTAATTTGTAGTGAATTTCCTTCTTCTTGGGGAACTAGATATTTATTTCTTCAAATAAGTTTTAATGAGATCTGATAATTTATCTCAGTGTATAAAATATATCTAATTATCTATGTTTCTTGCACTGCTAGGCTTAATGAGCTCCTTTTTTTCATCACTGCATACTCTCTTAATCATTTTAATAAGAGTTTAATTACATTGTTTGACTTTTCATGATTTTATGGTCTCGGCAGTTACTTATAGATACATTTTATCACATCTATTTTTATGTTCTTTTTGTTTATCTAAAGTACCTACAGAAGAATGCCCTCGTGTATCAAAGGCACAAGTATGAAGAAACTTGTCTCGCCTTAACCTGTATGTCATACCGATTCATTCTGTTGTTGATTATATTGTTGTCATTACAACAATATAATCACAAAAGACTTACATTTCATGACATACAGTAATTGAAAAAGGTTCTACATGATTAATCTGTGGAAAGAATACACCAACACAACTTTATTAAATGTATTGTAGTATATTGTAGAGCGGGGGTGCTCATTATGTCAATCGCAATCAACTGGTAGCTCGAGATGGTAGTGTCGGTCGACCACGTGACATTGAAAAAAATAGACGTCAGCCGATCATCTGTCCCATCACTTGATTGATTTACAGCAGGTGTGCTCAATACGTCGAGTAGTGTGGGTACATCGCATGATATCAAACAAAATAGACATCAGCCTATTATCCATCCTGTCACTTGATTGAGTTACAGGGCAGCCAATAAAATGACATATGACTTTTTCTGACACTTAGGTCACTGCGCATAGGCAAACAATCTATGTGCAGCAAAATGTTTTTTTCTCTTAAACTTAAGAAAGGGTATAAAAATGAGTGGGGAAGCTGGACCAAGTGAGAAGACAAAACTTATCACTTTCACACATAATGGGAGGACTTTTTTTTCACGATTGCCAGCAGTCATTGTTCACAATATACTTCAAAAGTGAAAGCCGCCACCGAAGCATCATTTTGGGTGAGTTGAATCATCAGTGTAAACTCAGGTAATGACAAAAAATGTACATACTTAATTGTGTTTGGCAATGTTGGCTCATGTCTGTGAAGATTCTCAGTCGTCCAGGTCATGGTATTCAAGGCGTGTGGTTTTCCTTCTGTTGACTGGACTGGAAATTTGGTTTGAACACCGGCAGCTTCGCCGGAGGGGCGCCCTCCCTCCCCCCATGCTGCACCGGGTGGGAAAGGGAGAGAGGCCCGGGGAACCTTAGTGCCGACAGGGAGCAGACGACCCCTGCGACGGGCGTCCTGGAATGCGGGGTCTGAACTTCGGAGGACAGAGGCGATAGATCCGGTCGCTTCGTCATGTATCGGGAAGCCGTCATTCCTGCGGCTGGGGGGTGCTTGTGCAGCTGCACTGGAGGGGCACCCCCCTCCCCCTGTGCTGCAGTGGGTGGGAACGTGGAATGTTCGTGCCAACGGGGAGCGGACGACCCCCACACTGGGCGTCCTGGAACGCAGCGTCTGAACTTAGAGAAGACCAAGGTGATAGATCCAGTCGCTCAGTCATGTATCGGGAAACTGCGCATTCCCGCGGCTGGGGGAGCACGCACGTGCATGTGCGCCCCAGTCCCCCACCAGTCCCTTCACCAGACTAACCCCACCACATGCGCGCCCCTGTCCCCCACCTGTCTAACCAAATTTCAAGTTGGTAGATCATTGTGACTTGGTCATTTTATAAGTAGGTCACATAATGAAAAAGTGTGAGCACCCCTGTTGTAGAGTATAGTAGTATACTATAAACAGCAATGAAATGTATAATTCTTTGCCTTGATATTTGACAAAATTAAACCAAAAAAATATCTAAGAAGCATGGAAATTGGTAACGTATAATATGAAGCCTATGCATATGCTGGCAGGTACATAAGTCTGCCTATCTTTTCTGCACAATCAGCTTCTTCCCCGCCTCTCTCAACCCTGTTAAGCAGCTTTATAACCATACAGCCATCATTCATTGTCCTCGCTCTGCACCCCACACAGATGCCCAAGGCCGGCTGCACACAGAGAAACATGACTCATCTCAACTCAACTGGAAATCGGCTTGATGTGCGGCGGTTCCCGACCCGGATTTTTCAGTCTTGATGATGTCCCGACAGAAATCGTGCCGATTCAACATGGTGAATCGCCAGGACTCAGTCTTGGCAATGTGTGGTGGTCACGACTTTGCGACTTTTATCAGTGGTGGACATGTGTGTCACAACTGGTCACAACGCAATCAATGTTTACTGTCAATAGATGGCACCAGTTCCTGGTGTTGTGGTGTCAATCTGCAGCTGTGTGTGAGGTTCCTTCAATCATGACCGGTTGTGTTTCTCTGTGTGTGGCCGGCTTTTGGCTCTGCAGGGGGTTTGGAGATCTCAGGAGCCATCTGCCCTACGCTTGCCCAGATCATCCCAGAGCATCTCTTAAGCAGACAAACCGCCAAAATAAAAATGCATATTTCCTTAAAAAACAAGTGGGCAAGAGCATCCTGACTGACATATGATTTATTTATTGTACTGTTTAATATTGAGGTAATTTTTTAAATTGAATCCAGCCTCTAGGAGTCACAAGTCAGTGTACTTCCAGTGCCGGCCCTATGCGTGGATAGGGCCGGCACTGGAATAGGGTTGTGTCACAAAGGGCATCCAAAGTAAACTCTAGCCAACGTTAACATGCAAATTTTCAAATCCAATCGGGTGCACATCATTTGCAGTAGTGACCCCTAAGGTAACAGCTGAAAGAAGAGGAAGTGAATTTGTTAAATATATGGTTCAATGAATTTGAACCTGCTGATCATCATGTATTGTGGTGCCTAACAAATTTGGATGCATTTGAGTGATTTATATATGTTTTTTAAAGGATGTTCTGTCCATTTTAGATTTGTATGTGCTTTTAAGGTGGACCGAGGAAGACTAGTGGTGCTCTGGACCACAGCTAAAGCGGCTCCTAGTAAATAATGTTCCCTGATGATCAAGACAGACTCAAATCGTAACCACAGTTTTGTGTACATTAACTGCGATATGACATTTTTCTTAATCTCTTCATTAAATCATACAGCCCTAGTTGGCACAGAAGGTGCAGTGGTTAGCACCAGCACCTCACAGCAAGAAGGTCCTGGGTTTAATTAAAATGACAGCCAGCACAGCATTTCTGTGTGGAGTTTCTCTTCATATCTGTGTCAGTCTCTCTGGGTTCCTCCCACATTCAAAAGCACTGTGGTTATATTGAACAATTTTCTTGGTATGACTGGGGACTAGTCCAGGGTGTGTTTGAGTAATACCTGTCTAACAGAAGTTTTTCAGAATTGATTGGTGACCTGTCCTTCGCCACTACTTCACTCTCCTGTCCTTCCACTGATGTGCAAACATACATTTCTTTTAAGCCAGAGCAACAAGACCCACAAAGTCTTCTATCCAACTGCATTGTAGACATCAAGCAGTGGTTAAAATGAAAATTTTCTTCATTTAGTAAATGATGGGAAAACTGAGTGTATTGCGTTCGGAGATGAGACAACAAGTGACTTTGATTTTTTTGTGCAAGGCTCACTTCCAGCGTCAGACATCTGGGAGTGACCTTTGACAATTATTTAAAGTTTGACAAACAGATTAGCAGTGTTGTTCAGACCAGCATTTATCAGTTGTGTCTGCTGGCCAAAGCTAAATCCTTTTTGAGTCATCGTGACCTTGAGATTGTCATCCATGCATTCTCCAGAATCGATTACTGCAATGCACTGTATGTCAGCATATTCAAGTCCTGTCTTGGCTGCCTCCAACTTGTTCAGAATGCAGTGGCCCATCTTTTAATGAACACAAGCAGATGAGAGCACATCATACCCATCCCCTTTTCATTGCACTGGCTTCCAGTGCAATTTTGGATTGATTTTAAATATTTGTCTTTAAAGCTCTCAATGGCTTCGCCCCATCTTATCTTTCTGAGAATTGAACTGTTTGTGAGCAGAGCAGAGCTCTGAGATCATCAAACCAGCTTCTGCTCAAAGTGCCTGGGTCAAACAATAAACAGTGGGGTGACTGAGCCTTTTCAGTTGCCACCCCCAGGCTCTGGAACAGGCTCACCTATGACTTGTGCGTTATCTCTGACCTGGAGCTTTTCAAATCAAAACTTAAAACACATTTATTCAGAATGGCTTTTAATACCCAGTAGTGTGGTGACATCTGTATCCAATTTTTAAATCTTTTTTATTCTTTTATTTTATTCTTTTTATCCTCCATGCTTTTGTTTTATATATTTTGCTCATTTGTGATACTATCTTTGTTCATTTGATTGTTTTTATGCTGTGTGTTTTATTGCTGTTTGATATTTTGTAAAGCACTTTGGTCACCTGCGGGCTGTTGTAAAGAGCTATATGAATAAAGTACATTACATTACCCCACCTTCATCCTAACCCCCTGGGATAGGCTCCAGCATCTCTCCAACCAGAATTAAGGGGTAGAAGATGAACTAATGAATGAATGAATGCAGCCTTACCATTACATGAGAAAACGTTTGCCTTAAATTTTGTATGTGGAATTTTCATCAAGAAAATGTAAAAAAAATGGCATTGTCACATTCCTAAAACTCCCACGATTACTGACATAATATAACTTCTGACACAATAAGTAATGCACTGACACATTTGAAGTGATGACACCATTTTCATGGTATTCCTCCTGTTGAAATCAGTAGCTCCATGCAAAAAGGAGAAATTCAGCTACATTAGATGGATATTTGTGCCCCTGTAAGGTCAGACACTACCTTACATTAATATATTACAGTGAGTTTTCATGTGACATGGCATGCTCTGCACTTCTAAAATCATTGGCCTCATTTTTCTAGTGGGCGTCACACTTTATGTAATGTGTTCTGACAAAGGCATCACACCCTCTGGATTCAGACACTGTACACTGCTGTGAGGCACAACAAGCCCCCAATAGTACATCCAACATGCCACCAGCAATCAGAACACTGCAGCCCACCAGGGAAGTACAAGCTGAATGACGGCAGACTGAGAATGACTAACAGGATATAAGACAGTATGATCAAAAGTAAAATGAGAGCGGATCTGTTTCACATCTTTCAATGCCAAATTCAACAGAGGCTGTTCACTTTAAAGCCACAAACAGAGACTGAGGACTCACCAGCATTAGAACGTGTTTGAGTGGAACTGTTTGGTTGATCTGCCAGCATCCATGTTGTTAAAACCCAGAAATAAATGCACTGACTTTGACTTTTTGCTTACCCACATCACTGTCAGTACAGAAGTGTGCCAAAGCAGGTAACCCCTATAACACTTAGTGGGTGCAAAAAGAAGGCAGTCATAATTAACAAAGAGGGGGTGCCTGTCCATTCTTTTATGTGACAAGATTCATTAAAAGGTTTTTGAGGATACAGTCTCTGTTACAGTACATCAGATATAAAGATACATATTTAAGATGGCGGCGCATACGGACACAGTGGCTCGCAGCTCGCGATGTTACTTTTGTGTTTTTCGTGTTTCTTGTGCTGTCTTAAGTGCTTCTCTGCACACGTAAATAACTGCTACAGTCGACAGATGTTACTGGACAGTGGTTTTAAAATGCAGTCAACCGTCACAGATGAGTTTTGCTGATCTCCTGGTATTCCAACTGAGATCGCAAGATCAGCAGTTGCCCCCTGGATTGTTTTCACTGCCAACAGGAGATGGAGGATAGACAGGAAGCAGAAGCGGGGGTGTTGCTCAGGCCTGCTAGCAAGACTGAGAAAGGACTCCCACAGGCCTCCTGTTCTGAGTATATTCCTCACCAATGCACGGTCCTTGAGCAGCAAAATGGAGAAGCTGGAACTACTTCTGGAAGGGAACCACTACATCTGTGACTGCTGTGTTGTAGAAATATCCAAATCCTGGCAACACTTGCTGATCCCACATGCGGCTACACAGCTAACTAGCTGCATTTCATCACAGCAACTGGAATAAAGAAGGTTCAGGTAAGAACAGAGGGGGTGGTTTATATACAGTATTTACAGTATGTGCATTATGACTGATCTTAAGATAGCCTAACCATACACAAACACTGTTCACCAGACTTAGAGTCCCTTTCCATTGCTCTCCCGTTTCCTAATATTAGCATAGCTTTCTCACTGTTATCAGACACAATACAGAAACTACAGATGACCTACCCTGGCAGAATGCACGTAATTGCTGGTGACATTAATCAGGTAAACCTGAAATCTGTCCTGCCTAATTTTTATCAACGTGTTAAGTGTCCGACCAGAGACCATATTACACAAACATGCATACAGAGTCACACAGCTTGAGAGGTGTCAGACCACCTCTCTCCGCTCCTAACCCTGCATACGCACCTTTCGAGCAACACGGTGGTGCAGTGGGTAGCACTCGTGCCTCACAGCTAGAAGGTCCTGAGTTCAATCCCAACACCACGGTGTTGGGATTGAGAGGGTGGCCTTTCTGTGTGGAGTTTGCATGTTCTACCTGTGTGGGTTCTCTCCGGGTATGCCGGCTTCCTCCCACAACCAAAAACATGTACTAGGTTAACTGACATGTTTGTCCATAATTGTGAATGCAAATGATCATTTGTCTATCTGTATAGTCATGAGGTCTCAGCCTCAAAATGTGAAACACCTAGAGATAATCGGTGATTATGATTGGTGCTATACAAATGAAATTGAATTGAAAGGACCACAACCTCACTTATAAAGACCATCACCACTTGGCATGAGGATGCTCTTTTCCAAGACAGAGGCTATGCTGGAATACATCAAATGCTCGGATAGAAGCCTGTGCCAGAGAGAGGGTTCTATCCCACCCTGTCTGAAGTCATCCACCATCATTACTCTACCCAAAAATCATTCATTAATGACTACTATCCAGTTGCACTCACCCGTCATCACCAAGTGCCTGGAATGGTTGGTCTTAGGCCACATCAGAGACTGCCTCCCTCCATCCTTCGACCCCCACCAGTGCTTATGAAGCAAATAGATCAACTGTGGATGCCATATCCATCACCCTCCACACTGTGCTGAGCCACCTGGAACACAGAGACACCTACACTAGGATGCTCTTTCAAGACTACAGCTCAGACTTTGATACAATCATTCCTGACATCCTGGTCAGCAAACTGCCTGATCTAGGACTCCAAGAACTCACCCGTTCCTGCATCAAAGACTTTCTAACAAACTGACCACAGAAACAAAGGGCAGACCTGCCCCCACTCTATGTCAACGGTGAGTGAATGGAGAGGATCCACAGCTTCATCTTCCTGGGCACTAACATCTCACATGACACACAGGCACAGCAGCACCTGTACTTCCTGAGAGAGCTCAGGGACAACAATGTGGGTCAGTACCTGCTCATAACCTTCTACCACACAACCATTGAGAGCATCCTGTCCTACTGCATCACAGTGTGGTATTCCCACTTCCCTGAAGCACAGCGGCAGAGGCTCCAGAACGTGGTAAAGATGGCATAGTGAATCCCCGCCGAAGGACATTTACCTGTCACGCTGCCTCAACACAGTGGCTTGAATCACCAGAGACTGCACACATCCAGCCTTCCTCGTGTTTGACCTGCTGCCCTCTGGCAGGCAGTACAGATTCATCAGAACCAGGACCAACAGACTCAGGAACAGCTTCTTTCTACAAGTAGTCACCATGCTGAACATACACAATTACTAATCACCCCTCTCTCTGCCCATCCCCATCCAACACACACATGCACTAACACCCCCTCCACTCTGCCCCTCCCAATCCCACATGACAGACATGCACAAACACAATCAACATGCATACATTTATTTACGGTACATACTGTCCTGTGCAGCTGGACTCCAGTTTTTATACACCACAAATGGAGAACTACTGTGTGCAATAACTGCAACCACGGCAAAGTGCAATACAGCTCTGTATTTAATCCAGAATTAATATTTATATTCTGCTTTCACACTATTTTCTTTTGCTTGCACTATTTTATTTTTACTTTACTGTTTTGTACATACTTTTAGAATGTATCTATTATATCTGTGGTAACACCACTCCAAGGCTGGTACAATTTTGTTATATACTTTGTAGAATGAGGATAAAGTCTTCTGATTCTGAAGATGCAGGGCGGAGCCAAGAAAACACGTGATCTGCTCCTGAACAAGATCGACCCTACCTCTGCAGCATTGTGAAAAAAATACCTCACTCAGTCCTTGACATTATACATTTTCAGCTCTTCACAAAAAGCATCCGCAAAGCCTCAGAAGCTTACTGCACAAAGAGGAAAGTATTTATCATATCTTGCATATTGATTTGCTGCAGGATTTCAGTCGTTCTCTGTGGACACTACTCATTACTACGCATTTTGCCCCTACTTATTCAATCATAATAATAACAAAAATCAATTTCAAAGTTAAAATGACATTCTAACTTTTGTGAGCAAACATTAACTTTGCCACAAGAGACTAAAACACTGTTTTAGGACACACTCGGGAAAAGGCATCTCAGCCTGCAGCATCTGGGTGGGTGTTTTCAAAGAGCTGGTGCCAAAGGATATAGAACAGCAACACACTGCAAAGGACATGAGCATTTATGTAAGAGTTCAATGTGAGGTCATAGTGGGTCTGGGCTTTATTTATTCCAGTCTGATGTAACTTGTACTGTATAACAAAGGCTGATTTCTAAAACTAAGCTAAATTCTATGTCTGATTAATATGACTAGCCGTTAACATTTCATGTACGGACCATAACATGAACAGATATGTTCTGAACCTTTTATTTGTCAATGGATTCTCTTTAGCATATTTTAATACACAAACATCTATTTATTGATTACTGTATTTAACACTGCAATGAAAGTCAAAAGTAAATTTCATGGTTACCTCAGCGCTTGCTTATTTACTGTTTTTTTTACCCAGTACAGAAACAAACATTATTACATGCCTCAGTCGGTATCAGAGTATATTACAGTATGAATTCATATAAATGTGTAACACCTCTACATCCTTGCAGAAATGTAGCTGTTCAGATGCTTTGACTGTGCGGGTTAATCCTAACCTGGTGGCTGTTTTGTGAAATTACATTTGTATTATGTAATATCTGGATTTATCGGTACATTACTGTTCATGTATGCTGTGTCAAATCTGTTGTTAATTGGAATAATTGTTCCATTAATGAAGAGTCTGCCAGGCTTGGTATACATCACACTAGCTTCATAGCTATGGTACACACCACCTTTAGGGGGGAACAAGTGCTTGTTCTCATAGACTTCAATATAAATAGCAGTACAGCGGTGCCTCGGATAACGAATTTAATCAGTTCCGGCGTCACGCTCTCTGTCTGAATGATTCGTTAGCCGATGCGACTTTTTCCATAAAAATACATGTAAAACCAATTAATCCATTTTGGACCCACGACAAACTCGACAAACTATAAAGTATGCATTACACACCCATATGTGCACATTTATTCATTAATATTATTTGAAAAGGAAGTTATGTTAATTATCTGAAACGGAATGCATGAAATTAGTTCTAAAAAGGATTTAGAATGTATTCTTATCTTGGCTTATGACTTGGTAGTGTGTCCGTGGACACTGCACGTCCATAACTGTAAACAACTCCACTACACCGTTGCCCGCGGGCCAACACGCTGCGGGCCGGGAGCCGACACGTCGCTGCCCAATGGCTTCAATGATGGTACAGTATCACCAGTGATTTCCTGCTTTTTGATCCAAAACAGCAGTAGCCTCTCCATAACATGGCTAGCGGCTAATAGCCATTAGCCTGTGTTAGCTTGGCTAACGGCTGTTAGCTTCGCCGAGACCCAGAGGTGACTACTTGTCATCTGGTTCAAATTTTGTTGTCGGAGTCAAATTTTTTGCAGATCTTTTCTTCGGTATCCAAATTTTTTGCTGTCAGAAGCGTTTGTTATCTGGGGTACCACTCTACAAAGTAAACCCAAGTGGAACCTGACAGAATGAAATTAGCTTACAAATTCTCCTAAAACAGCGTTTCTACTTTTTTTTTTTTTACCTTCACCTGCATTTTATTGATCTTTACCTGCATTAGACTGCACTACGGTGCATATCACCAAAAGCTACATTTGATCAAACTTACACTACCAGTTAAAAGTTTGGGGCCACCCCAGATTTTTTTATACATATATCAAACTTTTTTATGCAAAGAAAAATAAAAAGAATATTTCTATAAGTTCTTATATTTAGATTTATCTTAGATTTATCAACTATATAATTTTAGCAGTGATAACACCAGCTTTTGTCAAAAAAAACTCAAACTTTGGCTTCATCAAAATACACTCCTTTTGCTCAAATCAACAAATTCTGGGCATCCTAAGCAATATTAAGTTAAGATATGTGCTTGGCAATGCACTACAAGCAGTTTGCAAACACTTAAATAGCTCACTTGAATACATATTCAAAAATCTGGGGTGGCCCCAAATTTTTAAATGGTAGAGTAAATCATGTCTGTTCAGCCTCCAAGATATGTATTTTTTCTGATTGAATCTCCATCCATCCATTTTCTCTCCATTAATCCTTGCAAGCGTCAGGGGGGATGCTGGAGCCTATACAAGCTGACTTGGGGCAAAGGCAGGGTACCCCCTGGATGAGTTGCCAGTTCATCATAGGGCTGCACATAGAGACAGACAACCATTCATATTTCACCTGTGGAAGGAAACCGGAGACGGGGAGAACATGCAAACTTCACGCAGAGGGGCTCCACCACCTGGTGTTGGCATTGAACCCAGGACCTTCTAGCTGTGAGGCACAAGTGCTACCAACTGCACCACTGTGTCGCCCTTATTGAATCTCCATTTAAGCAAATTAAAAGAGAAATATGTTACTTTTCAGTCCTGTATGCTTGTTAGTGACGGATAGTAGGGTATATAATAATTGATAGAAAAGCTAATAGTTAGCTGCTAGCCATGAGAGTAGTCAGTGTAATTAATACAGTTAAGTCTCAAAGCATCCTTAACGCATAGTGTGTGTTAGAGGAATTTACGCAGCAGCCATGGAGCCATGAATCCTTTTTAACAACTTTGTGACTGAATAAATTGAAGGTCCTGTTTATAATTTTTTTTATTTTGTTGTGTGTACAGCACACAGCAACTCACAAGCATTTTGGTTATTATATTTGCTTTCTAACAAAGGCTACCAGCTGGCACATATGCTAGTGACAAAAGGACATGATTAGCATGGAATAAACATAACTTTTTACAATATATATCTTTCAGGTTGTTTTATAAGTAGAGTCTGAATATAATGTTTACCTGGTACCTTAGCCAAATTCAGAGGCTAATTATATTACATTACAGCCCACATCTATCTATCTATCTATCTATCTATCTATATATATATATATATATATATATAGTATCTGGGAGAAACAGGCATCCAATAGCAATGCACAGTGGCTGGCGGCTCTGAGAGAGGACCACAGCAACCTCCCAGAACAGAATCCAGTCAACATCACAG
>JAQQAE010011611.1:0-13534 GCA_029823295.1 Pseudamia nigra | reverse complement strand
CGCCCCCCCCCCCCAGTCAAACGCTAACTAGTTAGCTTAGTCACTAAGCCAACTCACACTGTCTTGATTGGCTAACACCGAGCTAACTAGCTGTTAGCACTGCCATTCCAACTCAAAACAAGCCACATTATTTTCACACACCAAAGCACATAGAACACTTGCCAACACCACATTTCATATCCTGGTCGAACATCCCATTAAGTCTTTGTTCCAAGATCCCAGACAAGTTCTCAATTGTCACGAGTTTACCCTCCCAATTAGCTTACGATTGCTATGATTCCATTTCTGGACACCTAGGCCAGGCCAGGACCCAGTGAGCTGAGACACACAGCATCAGCCGTGTCATAAGTCAAGGTAACAATACATTATAAATCATTTTTATAACCAATTTCATGCATTCCTTTCCACATAATTAACACAACTTCTTTTTCATATAATAATGAATCAATGTGTGCGTACGGGTGTGTAACACTTTATATGGGAGTTTTCGTTGGTCCGGAATGGATTAATATTATATATACACATATTCCTATGGGGAAAACCCCACCCCAGTGTAAGAAATTATCGCTGTACGAGCGTCACACCGGAACAGATTAATTTCATACAGCAAGGTACCACTGTATTCAGTTGGACTGTTACTATCCACTGCAGACTACAACACCCAATTAAGATCTTAAGGTTTGGATGCAATGCCGCAGTCATTACAATCATAGTTTGGTTCTAGTCAAAATTGTACGGATTCTTACTTTGGACATTTTGCTGCTTTCAGTGCAACGACTGTTCACTTACTGCCTGATCCAACCAGCCACTGACAAAAATACACTGGAGCCATATAATCCAAATTATGACCACTTCACCAGTTGGTGTTATTACTGAAGGGTGCATGTATCCACACATACATATATACATACAGCCATGTTCAAGTGGAGTTAATACAAATCAGTGGAAACACAAGATTCAGGCAATGTTGATGCACAGATCTCAGCCCTGAGATCCTGGACTGATACTTAAAATTACAGTTTGTCACATACTGATGTTTTTTGTTTCTTTGATTTCATCTCCTTTTGTTGGCAATTGTTCAATCATCACTTTCATGCTTGTTGCAGTCATATACACATGAGCCTGCAGGGACTGTTATCTTTTGTGTAGAGGCGTCAGAAATTCCATGGTGGATACGGGCCGACACTATTCCTGAGACTTGCAAATCAGTGCATCCCTAAAATGTGTGAGGTTCCTGCACCATGAGAGATGAGATGCTCATCTGTTTCTGATCCCACAGCTCTCACCTGCAGCCCTTCTCTTCTGTGTGTAGTTCTTTGTCGATACCTAGGATCCAGCTTGATGGGAGTTTTTTTTTTTTAAAGCCTAGATTAACATGTCCAAGTCTCAGAGGACACTCATTTCAAATAAGTCAAGATTTAGGTGTGCAATCAAGTACTACTTTTTGGGATATTTAAAGCTTTAATTCAATGTTCAGAGGAAGAAGTCAAGGGTTTCACTGTTAAGCCAACACTCAACACAGTGCATCTCAGGACATAAGCTAAAACTGTAAAACAAATGCCAACTGAACAAATCTGAACAGTCCTACATGTGGGCCCAGCCCTCGCAGGATTGTGTCTAGAATTTAAACCGGTGCTTTACAGCACTGGTCAGGAATCAGCTGCTCTTTGGACATTTGTTACATGGAAGCAGCAGCAGCCTCTTCCTCCGACAAGGTTGTCAAACCTCGGCAGGGGCTCCTCTTCCTCCAAGGGACCAGCCTTCCTTCCGTCTGGATTGTCTGTCCCTTTACCCAGTATTTTAATCACAAAAATCCATGAGTTTGAGGATTTCCGTGCTTTTTACTCTGGCTTTTTATTGTGGTTTTATCACACTCCTGCTCTGGAATGGTTTTTCTTTCGACGTTCTCTCGTGACTAACATCTCTCTAATCCCCCTCATTTTTTTTTTCCTCTCTGTTTCTTGCTGTGTTCTTGCTGTCCTCGTCTTCGTGATGCCACAGTCACGCTACCATTTGCCTCAAAATCCAGCAGGTACTCATTTGTGTCCAGTGGCCTCCCCTCCTCATCCCTTAGTCTGGAAAACACTTCCTGGTACAATGATCCCAGTCTGAGTTTTAAATCCTGCAGAATCCTCAGAGCTTCCCGTTTCTCTTGGAGCAGCCGGCAGCGACGGCGCTTCAACAACGACACATCGTCCTCCAGCCCCAGGAGCACGTCCAGCTTCCTTTTCCTGCAGTTCTGGGCAGCGATCTTGTTCTTCCCACGGCGGCGTATGTCCCGGATGAGGTTCATCTGCTCCTCACTGAGCTGGATGTTGGACAGAAGTTCATTAAATTCCTCGACTGGCAGGTTCACTATCAGCTCGTTAGAGAAGGGGATCTTCAGGGTTCGTGCTCGTCGTTCATCACGGCTCCACAGGCTGTTCTCAGGTGTGTGTGGTCTGTCGTGTCGTGGGGAGCATTTGGGGTGTTTGGGAGAATTTTTTCCCACAGATGGTGAGGAGGAACCTGAGGACAAGGGCTGGTTGTAGGTGTGATCATGGCTGATATGCTTCAGCCAAGGAAAACCGTTCAAAAGCTTGTGATCACCGTAGGAGGGAGGGAAGAGTTTCTTGATGTCTTCATAGTACGCCCCTCCCACAGCCCCCATCACCTCCTCTTCCTGCTTTACAGTCACCTCCACTTCCATACTGGAGCTGTTCAGGCCTTCCTCGGCATCCTCGTCCTCAGAGAAGGAAATCTCGCCGTAGGATGAAGAGGACATTGAGGAGGAGGAAGAGGAATAAGAGGAGGTTTCAGAAGTGCACGGAGACACTGGACTGTAACTGAAGTCCAGAGAAAGACCAGAGTCTGAGTCCGCCTTGTCCTCAGCGTCTACGACAGAACAGAAACAAGTCAACTCTACCAGACGACCCAACCAACCGAAGGGTCAGAGCCCACAGCGGGTCACCAAATCTTTTTTATTGCATCACCTCTTTAATTTATTCAACATTTTAATTATTTTTGTTGTATATTGCACATTGCTGCTCAATTTGTTCATTTTATTTATTAGTTGGTTATTCTTGTTCACTGATTCAGTGCTTTTAGTCTAAAATGTGCAAGAGCTCAGATATAAGCATCCTCACATCCATGTAGTGCAAGTCTAATCCATTTTAGATATTTTGGTAATATGCCATAGATCTAAGCAAATTAAGAAAATTTGTAACTCTAGAATAAGTACCTTGTTGGCTCATTGGCTGATCCTGATCCTCTGTGACTACATCTGCTGTGTTGTTGGTATTCAGATGGATATGTGGAGGTTGATGAGGTCTTTCCTGGTTGATGGAGCCCTCCTCTTCCAGCCTGGCATCTATCTCAGGACTGAATCCTTCCTCCAGAGCCAGGTCCAACAATCTGATCTCATTCAATATGGCACCATTCCCTAAGATGTCATGAAGAGGACCAGGAAGACCATTTTCACTCTCAGCTTCCTCTTCATCAAACAGGAAAGCACTAGAAGGAGACAGCCGTCCATGGGTCAAAGACAGGCTGGAAGTGGAAGGTCCTGAGGCGCTGGGAAAATTCCCATCACAGGTGGAGAGGGTTTCAGGATAGGGGCCGTAGTGGGAGAACAGACCGCTGTGCATGTTATCCACAAGATCTGAATTAAGGCTCAGGCTGAAGTTTTCATCTTCAAGCAGAGGCATGTGGTCCGGGGCATCGGAATTATTTACATTGAAGTTTTTCAGGGTTTCTAAACCGTGATCCTCCAAGTCTGCACTAGGGGCGAGGGGAAGAAGGCTCTGCTCCTGCTCTGAGTGGTTTAAAGGATCCATCAAACCTAGGGGGAAAAAAAAAGCATTTTTGCAAATAAGAAAACGTACTAATCTTTCAGCTGAAATAGTCACAACCAACATTTAATGTGAATTTATGTTGCAACAAGCCGAGTTGTGTACACATTTAATTCCATGCATTAGTTCAGTTCAGTTTTCATCCAGTAAAATAATTAAGATAAATCACTGACAGCTGCCAAATGAAATGGAGGAAGTTCAGAGACTTGTGGAAATTCGCACCAAATTAAAAATGGACCTGATTGGGTTGGATGTTTCGGTGTAGATTTTTTTTTTGTAGGTTTATGGTTTCCCAAATAATTCCACCTGGTGTCGGTCATTAAATGTACCTACCATGCTGCATCAGGGGGACCTCCTGATCTGCCTCCGTCAGCCTGATGTTGTGGTTTTCCTGAGGTCGTTCAGCGTTTGTGTCCTGAAACGCCCCAGACTGACCTGAATCCAGAGCCTGGTCGAAAAGTGTCATGTCAATGTCAGTGTTCTGAAGAGGAACAAAAGCAACCATATGTCCGTTTATTTTATCTACTATAGCCTGTTCAGAGGGTTTACAAGTCCTTTAAAAATTCAGTTTTATGAACATATGGCCTCAGAGGTCATTACGTAATCTGACAGGTCTGAACTGTGAGATGTTTTCTGTGAGACCACTTAAAACTTAACTTAAAAGTACATTTGTACATCAACAATGCTTCACCTCAGGCTCCATGATAGCCAGCAGGTCCTGCCACTGCAGCTCCAGGTCCAACGAGAGGTTATCTGCAGGGACAAGGGGGGTCAGCAGAGACTCACTTCCTGCTGTGGGAGGGTGTTCATCTGCCCTCCTGCTGCCACCATTGCAGACCTGAGGAACAGGCCAAAGAAGAATATAAAGGTCAGGGTCAAAGTCTGAACACAAAGGAATGAAGAGAAGAAGAAATACAGATGAGAAGAAGAACCTGATCTGTGAAGGGAAAGGTTTCATCTAACATCCTCAGACACTCCTGGAGGGACAGAGACGTCTGGAAGAGGACACAAGAAGACACAGAAATCTGTTTAGACACACGAACACTAGGAAGTTCTAATAAATGCATAATTTTTTAAAATATTTGTTTGTGGGCCTTTTTGCCTTTACGTGATAGAAACAGTGTAGAGAGAGGAGAAGATGGGGCAAAGAGCACAGGTCGGATTCAAACCGGGGCCTCTGTGATGAGGTCTGAGCCGTGTGGGCGCACGCTGCCAGGTAAGTCACCGAGGTCCAATAAATGCTGATTTTGACAAAGTGGTTGACTACTGCGTCCTATGTCTGCATGGTTTAAAAAAGGAGCTCCCCAGTGATATTAGGAGTGATATCAGCAAGCATGTCAGTGTTGGCCAAAGCACCCCCGTCTGTGTGTCGCTGTCACTTATCCTTATATTTGGGTCAGAATTAGAGTGTTAAATTTATTGTAGGCTTTTTTTTTTCCTAAAGTATTGGTACACCGTCTATAGCTGTCCTGGGTCAATGCTCACCAAATCTGAAATTGATTTTAGGCATCAATGCTGTTTTTCCTGACTTAGGTAAAAGAAAACATGATACTGCATGAAAAACAGTTCTGCAAAACCTCTGCAGATCACCTGGTAGAACACACCGACATGGCCCAGGCCCAATTACAGTGTCCTGGGTTCAAATCTGATTGACTGCACATCACCCCCCATCCTCTACCATCAATAAAGGCCAAAGAAAAGCCCATAAATTAGAATGGATTAAGAACTTCACCCGGAGAAATGAAGAACATGTAGAAGCTCCACTATGTTTTAATTGCAAGGAACCTTAAAAACTAACTCCTTGTAAAGTTACATAAATCACCTGGAAAGTCACATCTTAGACCAAAACACTGCAGAGAGACACGAAGCCGAGAGTCTCCAATTTTATGTACACCATTTCATCTCAGTTGTTAAACTAGAAAATTTGCAATATCTGAAGAGATTGCGTGGGATTGCTTCCTGAAAAGAGTTCAAGATTTATAGAGATTTGAAGTATTATGAAGGGTTACGGTAAACTATTCAGTGGAGAAGTAATCAAAGGATCAAAGGGGGCATCTGATGATTGATGGACATCGAAGGACCAAAGGCAGCATTGCCATGGTAACCCCATGGCATTGCACTCTAGTCATAAACATTCTGTTTGAGTTCTCCATTCATTTCCTATGGGAAAAAAAGGTGTGGAGAAAAACCCTAAAATTTAAAAAACACGACAAAAAATGTATAAAAAGTAATAGCCCATATGTCCCGAAAGAGGTTATGGTGTAAATCGGGCAAAAACTGTGGGAGGAGAAGTGATCCATTGTACAGAATAATAATAATAATAATAATAATAATAATAAAGACTATGTTTATGTAAAATACACACGTCACATTATGTACATTACGTGCTTGAGATATGCAAAAACACACTATTTTGTTGCAGTTACAATGCTGTCACATGTAAATTAGTTTGGATTTCACATGCTCAGTTCTCCACGTCATCCCAAAATCCAGACCGCTGCCCTACGCAATTATGGATTAAACAGTAGCTACAAGTAATCTGTCCCTCCTTGAATCACCACCTTATAATGGTGGAGGGGTTTGTGTGCCTGAGTGACTGTAGGAGCTATGTTGTCGGGGGCAATTCACTACCAGGGGTGAATTGGGGTTGAACAGGGGTTAGTCTGACCTGGTCCTACGTGACAGGTCAGACTAAGAGCAATTCAGAAGACCCTTATTGATTATGCCTTCTTGTGGGCCCACCACGTGCAGGAAGGGCAGCAAGGGTCTGGTGCTGTGTGGTTTGGGTGGCAGCTGAAGGCGGGGGCCCAGTTGGTCCAGTCCCCGGTTGCCAAAACAACCTCCAACTGGGAAAAAAGGCCCTGGGGCAGGCCCAGGACACGCTGGAGGGACTATGTCTTTCAGCTGGCCTGGGAATATCTGGGGGGCCCCCAGAGAGGAGCTGGAGGAGGTGGCTGGGAGAATGAAGTCTGGGGTTCTCCGTTTAAGCTGCTGCCCCCACAACCATGACCAGGATAAGACAAAGATGATGGACGAGTCATCTGGAAAAAATCTTGTTGGGGAAAGAAGGAAAAAAAGAAAAGAAAAGAAAAAAAAAAATCACTCTGTGTTGGGTACATCTCCACACCGCCATCTACTGGTCACTAGTGGAGGGAACTAAAGTCACACTCCACTGGCATGATACTACATGATACTGTCCAAACTGATCCCTTGAGACTTGGTTGACAGAGCTGACGTGGGTGGACCTCCCGATGAAGCTGCCTGGTGGAGGTATGCTCCTGCTGATCAGATATTGTATTCTATGTCAGGCATCTTTGGAGACGTCCTCTCTGCGCGTCTATACTGTTGCGCGTCACACCCGGACTGAACCCGTCAGTCCACACGAGGTCAGTGTGACGGCGCAGAAGCAGATGAGCGTCACATCAGATTTCTGTAGAATGTCCCTTTAGCCCTAGGGTTGACTACCTTTACAATCTGAAGAGCCAATTTTAGACAGAGCTGCAGTATTCAAAGCCTTTATGCATGTTGGCAATGTGAAGAATAGTTTAACTGTCATTTCATTATTTTTTGTAGATTTGATTATTTTGCTTATTTCTGTTTAATGTATTGAATATTTTGTCCATTTTTGCATGGGATTTGTTTAGGTTTTTTAAAATGTACTTATTTTATTCAATTTAGTTCATTTCTCACATTATTTTGTTCATTGTTTGCATATAAGCTCATTGTTCATTTAATTGAATGAAAATATATTAAAAAAAATATGAAAACATTCAATTGATTTAGGATTTTAGTAATTTTGAGTTAGTTTTTATTTTTTGCTGAATATTTTGCTCATGTTTGTCTTCATCAAGAATAAAGTTTTTTTTCAGAATTTTGTTGATAATTTTGCTTATTTTTCATTTTCTTACTAGTTTTTTTTTTTTAAATAGTTTGATTTATGACATTGTTTAATCCTGTTCGTTTTCTTGATGGTTTTGGTTCATTCTGTAGCTCATTTTTTCTTTTTGGTGATTTTGTTTTTGTTTTGCTCATTTTTTATTTATTACAATGTGTTACTTCTATCAGTGGATGAAGCCACTGGGGAGGGGGCTACACAGCCACAGGTTGCAGAGCCCTGCTCTAGCCAAAAGCTTCTGGGTCTACTTGTGACACCAGGGAGACTGACGGCTTCTACGAAAACACAAAGTAAACCTTCATCCATGTGTTGCCGTCATCTGAGGACTTCAGTTTCATTCTGAGAAATATGTGTCTAGTCTCACAAACATCCTCTGACCTGCAGAGCGACGTGGAGAAGGTGCATCGCATTCGGGGAATTCTTTTCATATCCAACATTTTGGAATAAGAAAAAGTAAAATGTCACATCTCTATAGCTGTTAGTTTTCTGACCGGCACTGCAGCACATACTGCATCGTGTACATGGAGTACATGTATGTGCATGATAAAGTATATGTTCAAACGCATGCTCCGGGTGTAACTGACACTGAGCTGAGCAGCTGCCAGTGTGTGTCACGGCAGCGCTGCAACATAAGGCATCTGGATGTGGTCCAAAACCCACAGGTCTTATCTAACAGTCGTTTACACAGTCACAACACGACCTGCAGACCACCACTGTCCTGGGTGATTTACAGTCACCGTTTTCCCACCTTTACGTTCTGCAGATCGACAGCAGGAGCTAAAAATCAGATCATGAAAACCCACCTCTTCCTTCTCCTGTTCAATGGAAATCAAAACGATTCAATCTGGAATTGGAGAACGTGACTATGTTTGCAGCTGCTGCAGAAAAATCAAAATGCCTCAAATTAACCAAGCTTTAAGAGTTATGTCATACGAGAGAAAATATCTCTTTGTGGCTTCTGTGTCCTTTGGCATAGGTTTTTACACGTTTCTATTGTTCTTCTTGCCCTTTATCATTACTATTCCGTACAATATTTGGACCGCATCTCCTCCCACAGTTTTCACCCGCTTCACATCATTCAAACACCATAACCTCAAGCTCTTTCGGGACATTTGGGCTATTACTTTTCATAAATCTATCTTTTATAGTTTAAAAAAAAATTTGGTTCTTTCCCCAACTTTTTCCCATACAAAATGAATGGAGAACTCAAATGGAATATTCGTGACTAGAGTGCCATGACTGGGGTTACCGCAGCAACACTGCCTTTATATCTTTCCATGTTCCCTCAATCCTCAGATGCCCACTTTGATCCTTTGATTACTTCTTCACTGAATCGAATAGTTCATCACTCTTCATGTTACTTCAAACCTCTATAAATTTCACTCTTGAACCTTTTCACGAAGTCCACCTATTTTGAATCAGCAATCCCACGCAATCTCTTCAGATATTGCAAATTTTCTAGTTGACATTTGTTTTTTATTTTAATATCTTTAATGATTTTATCTTTTCTGTTGAGTTTCATCATTTTCCATGTCTTGTGTTTTACATCCTTTGTCCCGTTGCATCTTTTAGCAATAAATTAAAACCACAAACAATCATTTGGTTTCTTCAACTTTCACTCTGGACCAGAGTGTCAATTAAGAAAGGAATTATCATTTGTCATAATTCTCAATATAAACTAATGGGGAAAAAAAATAAAAATCATGATCTCGTATCCTGGCAGATTTTTAGCACATCCATTTTCCACCAGAGGTTACTTTATCCAGTCCAATTTCTATCCTGGTCCCAGTTCACACTGGATCACCACTAATCTTGTGACCGATACCTCTCATCCTTACAGTCTTACCTGGTCTACATCATTCTGCATCAGAGCATCATGGGAAACACCTTGCCTCCGTGCTCTCTCTCTCCTCACATGTTGCCTGTGCAACAGGGGCAGGTCTTCCTCATCCTCCTCTTCTCCTGTGTCATCAAGTGCACCACTGGCATTAAGCACATGATTCCTCTGTTCCTGGTTCGGACAGAGACACAGGGAAATGAGCGATATGAATTCATCAAAAGTTTGAATATTTAAAAGACGTAACAATCCTTCTGTCCCATGGAATCGGGGCATCACTGAAATAAACATACCTCCGATCATTTTACTGGTTCCACTGGGACCCCACCCCAGGACCCTCACTACACTACTGAACCACATACTGTACGTTGCCATTCAGAGACCACTGTGTGAACAATGGAGACAGTACTGTTCACTTCTCTCTGAGCCACACTGACCTTTTCCCCTCTTTCTTGTTTCTACGTGGGTCCAAGTTTATCCGGAGTGCTGCTGCTGAGCAAGCAGCTTCATATTTACAATGGTCCGAACTTTTAAACAAAGACATACAAGTGTCATTTTTAGTCTCTTATTTTCTTCATCATTTTGTTCACCTTTGTTCAGTTCTTATTTTGTTCATTTTGGTGCACTGGACTGATTATTTTCTGCATTTTTGCTCATTTTCTTTAGCATTCTGTTTATTTTTACAAATGTTCTTGATTATTTGTTCATTTTTGCTGATTTTCGACATCATTTTGTTCATTTTATTTGCAGACTTTTGTTCATGTTTGGATTATTGAGGGCTTTTGCATTTTTGTTTATCTACTTTGTTGTTGCCGACATCCATTCTCATACATCTTATGATCTTTCACATTTAAAGACTTCAAGAAGGAGACTTCACGGTAGTATGATGATTTTTGGGGTCTTGGGCTGAAAACCTGACCTCACACAACACTACAGTACAGAGTCACTTACCAGTATACATGTTCAGTGTCTATAGACTTGCGTTTTCCTCAGAGACAGACTCAGAATAACTTTAACCTTCTCCTGACCTGGCTGAAGGCTTAACGACAAACCCAGAGACCCCTGGCAGCTGGTCACCAAGGACACGTATGTAGTTTTCAACATGTAATATGTATGTCATGCCTGTGCACCCAGACACCACCGTACATACAACTGAGTTCAACTACAGTATCTGAGCACTGTCTGCAGCAGCACAGGGTGTTTCATCTATAATGTGGAACATTGGTTGGTTGGTTGTTTAACAAATGTTTTCCATCGTCAGGAAAAGGTTTGTGTCCAGTAGGAAGAACTGGAGTTGTACTCAAACCATAACCATGGAAGAATACAATGGTCAGCCATGTAAACGTGTCATTTTACTGTTTTTTGCAAATATTCACTAATTTTTAGTTTGATGCCTGCAACAAGTTCTAGAAGAGCTGGGACAGGGGCAACAAAAGACTGGGAATGTTGAGGAATGATCCAAAAACACCTGTTTTGTGAACAAATAGTCCAACAGATTAAGAACAATGTTGATCCATGTACAATTACAAGGAATTTATGGATTTCAATCTGAAGTCTGAAGACATTTATGCAAGTTAGAAAACCAACATTGACTGTCCGTGACCTTCGACCCCTCAGGCAGCCCTGCATTAAAAACCCACATCGACACTGTGTAAAGACGTGGGCTCAGGAACATTTCAGAAAACCATACACCTAATCTTTCATTTTGAACAAACACATATTATACTAATATTATGGGAGGTGAATCCCCTTAAATCTTCATCTAAGCCTTTTGGCATTCTTGTGGACCTCTGACTGCGACTGCACCCCACTCTACACGGGGCTTATAATAGAAGCACAAGTCTTTAATACACGTACTGGACCTGAGCTGACAGGGTACGTCTCTGTGTTCAACATGTGACTAAAACAGGACATTACCCGCATGGTTCAGATGCAATCCTAACTCAAATGTAATCCTAACCTGTACAAGGGCCGTGGTGACCTGGTGGATGTTCAAAAAACATGCACCTCTCTGAATACACTTCAGTGTGTACTCTGTACTCGGTATGATACGAATGTGGTGCAGTTTCCCCTTCAGTGACCTGCGGTGCGTCATCACACCTCACCTGAAGAACAAACCTGGGAGCGGCCGTCACGGAGCTACTAGGCCGAGTGCAGCCTTTACAATGAAACACACCCACATCCTACCAATTAATAGACAGGAAAAAAAAAACTGCTCCACAAGGGCCTTTTTAACTTCATTGTCTTGATTATATTGTCCATTGTTAATCTTTTTTTTTTATTTTGTTCACAGTTACTCATTTTCTTATTATGTTATTTTGTTTATTAGTGGGATTGCTGACTCATGCAACAATCTCACTGTTGTTCTCTTCAGTCTTTATTCCATATTCTTCCACTTCCAACGTTTTTTGTCATAAAACTACTCCTACATTTCTTGTCCAATTTAAAACTTCACACTGTTAATTTATTCAGGACATCTCTGATACTGCTTTTCATAATTCTAACGTTAAATCATTTCTAAAATATTAAGCTTTTTGGACATATTTTTTCCCCATAGGAAATGAATGGAGAACTCATTTAAAGGAATGTGTGGTTACCATGGCAACGACAGTGCTTTGATCCTTTGATGATTACTACTCCACTGAATAGCTCATTTAACGCTTGCACTTCTCCAGCAAGTTCAACTATTTTGACTCGGCAATCCCACACCATCTCTTCACAGAGACAATTTTCTAGTTTTTACATCTTTTCTTAATTATTTGGTAAATCTATTATTCATTGCCTTCATTATTTTGCCAATTTTTATTCATTTCTGTCTTCTCTAAATGTTAAAGATAATAAGATAAAATGTGAAGTTAGTATGTTCACTGGGCAGCGAATCAAGCCAATGAAGAAATAATGAAGAAAATAACCATGAAAAATTAGTAAGATAACAAATCACCAACTCAATAAAGAAGGTTTGAGGACACATTTAACACTGAAAAACAGTAAATCGACATAACTTAAGCAGTAAAAACGACAAAATGAATAAATATGAATAAAGTCTTTGTCACAATGTTTTTTTTCCAGTTATCAGTGAAATGTTCTGGTGTCCAGTGTGTTTGTTAAATGCTCTGGTGTACAGTGTGTTTGTTTACATGCATGCTCGTCTCTCAGTGAGTCTCAGCGTGCACCGACGGGGTAAACAGCGGCGATTGCAAAACCAAAGGATGAGAATATGTGTCAGGACGTAATGAGCCGGCGATCGAGTTTCAAAACAAGCCGGTTGTCACGCGGTCGGCGGAAAGTTAATGAAGTGTTTGTGAGTGTGTACGCCTGCTATCTGAGCCACAAGGGGAACTTCAAAACACTGTCCTCTGTGTCTGTGCGAGAGGGTCTCAGGGTCTTTATTCCAGTCTAATCCAAGTAGTGACACTCGAGAAAGAGTGAAGCCAGTACTGTGGCGCTAAAACTCCCTAAATGTGTGTCAGTAGTCACACACTCACACCGATCCTGTGTTAATGTCATTATACACAAGGTTCATTCTCTGCATTTGAACCAGTCCTGAAGACCAGTGGATATACCCAATATACAACACCCAGAGAGTATTTGGGGATTAAGAAAATAAGTAAACATGGACAAAATAATAACAGAAAATCAAAAAAGTAGAAAAAAAATTAGTCATATTGAACAAAAATAAATCAAGAAAATGAGTAAAAAGAAAACAATGAATAACTAAAAATTAACCAAAAAAAAACTACAAAGTGTGAATATTAAATACAGAATGCAGTTTCAAATAATTATTATCATTGTGAAGTGCCTAGAGATAATCAGCGATTATGATTAGCGCTAGACAAATAAAATTGAATGAATAGAATAACCACAAAAATGGATAAAAATGGACAAAATAATCACAAAAATGAGCAAAACTATCTACATACCGGTAATGTAGAAAATAAGTGAAAATGAAAAAAAAAAAACAATCAAGAAAAT